>JABWIB010000060.1:53990-70899 GCA_016617825.1 Platyplectrum ornatum | reverse complement strand
CATGGTTTTACCCACTCTTGGAAAATGCTTAGATTGGAACAATTTATCTTATAGTGTATGGACAGCTTTAGTTTCAATTTACATACTGGAGAACGTAAGCCCAAATCTTATTGGTTGCCATGGGCAACATGCCCACTTTTCAATCTCTATGCAATCGCTCTGCTTAGTAAATTTAGGCCCTGGAGTACTTATGGTCTTACAATATTTATGGTGGTGATTGTTTCTATATAATGGTTAATACTTAGTGCTACCAGTATTATAAAAATGTTTTGTGTTTTTCAATTAGATACATTTTATAATAAATTTGGATACTGTTTAGCTATAGTAACTTTAAGCATTTGATTGTGATTCTTATAGCAGGAGGTGGTGGGGGGGCCTATGATCAATAGTTGGTTATTATTTTTACTTATTTTATTTATATGGCGCAACACACTGTCTGCAGCAATGTTTAATAGGGAATACAGTATGAAACATGGGGGTACAATGTTAGAAACATAGTAAGTAGAGTGCAAAATGACAAGGAAGATCTGGGAAACATTGCAGCTACTGCAGCAATAAACATAATTTATCTATAGCATAACACCCCATTCCACTAGCAATGAGCACGCAAAGTGACCACAGAAGGATAAAAAGAATTTTGTGTTCACTTCCTTTGCACACCTGTAAACTGCTAAAAGTTGCGATACTTACACAAAACAAATGAGTGTAAATGCAGCTCTGGATCAAATAATGCTAATAATAGTAATAACTTACAGCCTTTATTAAGATTAGCCAATAAATAAAAACCTTGGATTAGTATTAGTAGAGTCTGGTGTTTAATTAAAGACAAATAACAGTAACGCTCCTCCCTGTAACATCCTAATACCCGCGTCTATTGGCAGAGCAGGCACACAGACATTTCCTGGGCACCGGTGTAGGATTTTATTAGCAATGAGTCCATCAGGGACACTGTGTCAACATTGTGCTCCGTAAAAACTCTTCCAGACACTACAGAACAGGCAGAGGATGGAGGATTTTTAGTTAAGCAAGTGCTAGAATTATGTGTTAGCCAGAAATTGCTCTCCAAATGACCCGTGCCATGAAATAAATAATAAACTCATACAAATGTCACTTTTGCGCTAAAATTCTGAAATTGCTTACTGATATACGTGTCCAGGAATAAGTTTTCATCTCATCATCATACCACTAAAAAATAAGATGACACTCATTATCATTCAATTTTAAAATAAAATATAAATGTGCAGCAAAAGATTTAGCCATTACAGTAAAGTAATGAGTGATGAGAAGGTGGATTTATTGCGTAATGATAGCAATATTAATGCAGTTGTCTCATGCAGCAAGTGCTCTAACTGTTGTCCAGGCATGCCACATATTCTCTAGTAACAAAGACTACACTGTATGTCAATGATCTACAGCTCAGCTCACAATTTCAAACAACAATTGATGTTGAAATAAAAGTCTATGCATTCATCTGTAATCATCTTTTTTCATTCATCAAATAATATAGAATGGTCTGTGGGAAAACAAATGCTCATTGTTTCTTCACCCTATACTAACTACCGTTTAATGAACCAAATATAGGCGATTCATTGAGCAACAACATAGGACTGAATCTGGACTTCCGAATAGTGGTTATTGGGTAGATGGAGATCATTTACAAAAGCTAACCATCCCCACCAGGGCTGGATTAAGGTTTCTAAAGGCCCTTGGGAAAGTAAACTGTGGGTATCTCTGCAAACAGCTCACACATAAATAAACATATGTGTTAAACAATAGCTACATATGTGCGGCCTGAAGTTCTGCCCCTTTTGTGTGGGTCCAACCTCTACTTCTGCAATCTTTGTGTATCCAGCCTCCACGTCTGCCCTTGTATATGTCCAACCTGTACTTCTGCCACTTTTACGTATCAAGCATCCACTTCTGCCCTTGTATGTGTCCAACCTACACTTCTGCCATTTTTATGTATCCAGTCTCTACTTCTGCTCTTGTATGTTTCCAGCCTCCACTTCTGCCACTTTTATGTGTCGAGCCTCTTGTGTGTTTGCCAAGCTTTTTTTGCCTCTATGAGCATCCCAAGAAGTGGTCCCCAGGGAGACTGCCAGTCCTAATCCCTTACACCATCAAACTAATAATCGTCATAACCTACCTTAGGTTTGAGTAAACTTGGAGGGTGTGATTTATGAAGCCCGGCAACTTGACTTACAAAAACCCATGCATTTGCTATGAATGGACGGGTGCGATGTCAAAAAGCCCCTATTCATAGTATTGATTTGGGCTAAGGAAGTGTATCCTGAAAATTCTGGGAGAGTCAGCAACCCTGGGCTAGTTGCAAGTTTGGATTGGCACTGTAATATCAAGTCATGCTCTCATACAAACAATATGACATTTTTTTGGACTGGGTGGATTGCATTCTGTTAAGTACCCCAGATGGTATCACATATTCTCCAAATGCATGAAAATGAGGGGAAAATCAGAAGCCTGGATCCAGTCCATAGTTACTGCACAACAAAGGCAGATACGCAAGAAAACGGGACGAATACATGAAATACATATGTCTGCCAAAGACTGATCTACAGGTAGTGGACAAAAAAGATGGAGACATTTATGTAAATTAGGGACAGCAAGTATGCTGAATGCAGTTAAGGTTAATAAAGCAGATAAAACATGGTATTGGATAGGTTGCTTTGACTAATTGCAATCTCCACAGTAAATATGACTGCTTGATGATGTTGGTGTCCATAGATCTTCAGTGGCTAAGACAGATGTCATTGTTCTAATGTCTCAACAGAATTTTACTGATAGCCTGAGGAAAAAGAATAATACTAAAGGGCAAAAGAACATTGTTGGTGTAATAATTAACACAGTGCTATCAATAATAATAAAGACAATATAAAATAGGATTAAAGCTAGACTAAACATTCCAGTTTATTATGTGACCAAACTATTGCATAAAAAGGTCCAATTAGAGTATTACAGGTATATGGCATCAGGTAGAACTTCCTGAACTCATATAATAATTATATAAGGAAAGGTCACCTTGCAAGTTAAGTGTCAAATATCTACCAACCAAGAGAGACAGGTTATCCAGCTAGTAAAATCCACTAGATACCATCTTCTTAAGAGAGCAATTGTGGCCTCAAACATTATGAATCCAGAATCTTTGTTCCTATTAGCATACATACAACTTATATGCATAGCGGAGGTTGGGAGGCATTTAAAGGGAAAATGAAGGGCTTAGTTAAGCCCTTACACCGGATCCTGGGCAAGGAAGATCCATGCCTATCAGGGGAGAATGCATGCATGTATGGACTTGTATGGACTGTATAGTCATATTAGTCTACAGCTGAGATGTTCCTCTCACAGGATGTACTGAAGCCCAGAATTGGTACAACATGGTACTGAAGCCTGGAATTGGTCCAACATCTAGTAAGATCAACAATAATCACTACTGAATAGAAATAGAGGCCGTCTGCCATAAAAATGTAGTACTTTCTTCCTGTTACAAGTCATGTCTTCCTTGACAACAAGGCCCCGTATATAAAGAGCCACCTTGTCCAATGAAAAACATGACAGGAACGCAGGAGTGGCCAAGTATGAACTTCATGATTGCAGGAGACATAATTATTACCAATTCTGTTAATTATGAGCACACCTGTGCTTCAATATGGAGACCTGAAAAACATGGACCATTGGTAGATCACAAGGACCGAGTATGGTTCCCCTTGCAGTATTGTTACTCATATGTTTTGGTCATCTCTACCAGATCTGAATTGAATACCACATTCATGGCATAAGAATTAGGTATTGAACTTTTTGGTTTAATGACTAGTAAAGTAAGTATGCGAGTCCTTCCATTTTTGTTGTCCACTACCCTTATTCCAAGATTGGCAGTTTTTTTTTTCGGAACAGTATTATTGCTCTTTTTCTTGCAATATAAAGTATAAATGTATCAAAATTCACTATTTAAGGAAAATAATAAGGTGTGAAGTATAAGGTTAGTCAACTGTGTTTATCTAGTCAATGCTGCGTACTCAAGAATCATGTTCTAGAGCCTTGATGTAATGGAAGAAAGCAATCTTTCATATAACACAATTAAACATATCAACATGCTATGGCCAAGAAATCATGATTCCCTAGCAATAATCAGGGCACAGTTAGCGTTAAAGCATTCTAGAAGCTTTCATCCATGGCTAAAATGAAGGCGAATGACTTATGATTAAGCTTAATTACCTGCAGAGCAAGGGGCTTCCATCTCATATTTTTCAGTAAAGCTGGCGCTGAGGTAAGCATGCTCTGAGGTCGCTTTTTCAAAGTTAAGATAACACCATTCGGGTCCTCGCGTAGTGCATTCACCAAATTTTTCAACTGCCACCCCACCTGGTAACCAGCAAAATTATTAAAATATAATTGCGGCATTGTGTTCAGAATGTAATGATCCCCAGTTGCATACATGGGGAAATAAGTAGACAACATGGATGCATTTGGCTATCCAACCTAGCAGCATAAAATACATAAATAAGGTCTTTCTAATTTCTAATAGTTCTAATGGTAACCAGTGCCTTAAACATACCATCGTTATGTAAACCCAAGTAACAATATACTTATTAATACTTTTTATTAATTTACTATTAATGCCAGATAAGGGATCATTGCTGATATAGCTCCTTAAATCCATTGTAACATTATAGAAGACAAGTATCATTCCTTCATTCTCGTTGAATATCGGCACCGACAATCGGGGTGATTTTCCCTTATCTGTGGGCCATCCACGGAACAATGTCATTCTCATGGTGGCCATATGAGATAGGCAAAAATGCAAGTTATTAATCTCTACAGAAGAAAATCACTACTATTGTTTGTGCTGTCTAGATATACTGAATCATTTGCACCAACTTCTAACCCTTGCGTTTTAAAAGAAGTGAAATGTGATTTTATCAGCCATCATGTGATTTTATCTGCCATCATGGATAATAATAAAGAAAAGTGTCTGATATTGGATATACTGGAAGTCTGATGTGGAGCGTCATTTTATGGATATGAAGGGTTGTGCAATCTGGGCTAAAGTGGCTCTGATTTGTAATGAACTGGTCAGATCTAGATAGCAGGGATAAAACCTGCGGGGATAAAATCTACATTATATACAAAAGTGCACTTTTACACATGCTTGAAGAATACATAAGGGGTATGAAGTACAGCAAATACCGTACAGGCAACGTCCGGGCCTACCAATTTTGTCAGTGCTGTGCACCACTAATTCTGGTGCGGCACTGCCTGGAAACCCTCTTCTTACCCTAGAATTAACAATAATCCAGCTGTCCCTCTCTCCTCTCAGTTTGCCCCGATAGGGTGACAAACTTTGTTTTTCGTATAAAATAAATTTAAATATTAACATTTGCAGCGACTGTGGCGCTAAAATGGGAGGGACTTCAGTTCTGTGTGGCGTCTGTATATTCTTCCTGTGTCTGTGCTTCCCCACCAATTCTGTCTGATACAAATGGTAAAGCGCTACATAATATGATGGCGCTACATAAAAACTTTGGTAATAAATAAACATTGATGATCTATAGCAAGCTAGTCCCATATAGAAGGGCAAATTTAAGGCACAAATAAAGGCACATAAATATGTAAAAAACAATATATATTAATCAGTAGCAGATGTAAGAATGTGTAGAGATCAGGGTACTTGTTATACAAGCCCAGGTATACGCTCCTCTATGTGCCAATATTTGGAAAGCGTGATCTAGGCCTATCCATAGCTGATATCATAAACACACCCGACTCTTTGCTTTATTTGTCTGTGTTTACATTTGTTTCTGCTGCTGGTTCCTCAAATATCACATTTAGCATAAAACTCATAAATAAAATGGAAATCTCATATGTTCCCTCTTTTGTTTGTCTGCTACTACTCATTCAGCAAAGATTGTAAAAACAATAACATTAAGCTCGACTGCCATGGGAGAGATGCAGGGAATGCCAACGAGTCCGCCAGTACCTGAATGAGTTTAATCTATGTATTGCTCGACTATCACTTCAAGAAGCGGCTCCTGCGGTGAATACAGATTTTCTCGTTCTATCAGCTACTTATGCAGCGCAGAATTAGTTTTGCTTAGAAATGAACAATTGTACATGTCAGTAAGAGAATTAGCATCTCCATCTGGATTCCTTTCGCGGAGCTCAAATACGCGGAGATTTTTCAGTCAGTCAAGTAATTAATAATGATCATCTCCAGTGGATTTACAGCAGATTGCTCTCGCTGTGTCAATTCAAGGCAACAAAAAAAGGTGAAATGTGTAAGAGGACAAATTATAATAATTTTGTTTATTAAATTATGTTGTCATCTGGGAAACTTGTATTCCATCCCATAAAAAAATATTTACATAGGCGACACTGCAATTAATTTAGAGAGAAGATTTCGGTCTCCATTATTAAAACCCTGTTATCTTGGCAGTCTTTAATTACATGTGGTCATCCTTAAAACTGACAAACTTCATAGACCGCAGTGCAGGGCAATAGGCCACAACTTCTGGATTCTGTCATTATGCTATAGACAGGGCCAGGGCTACCATTTGGCAACATTATGCGGTCACCTAGGGCGATAGACCTGAGGGGGGGGGGGGGCACAATGAATGAACCTTACATACTACATTGCCACTGTGGAGGATATATGTATGTACATTCCAGTTAGCATGGTATTGACCATAGAGATAGATAGTCAAGACTCTGGGACTGAATCAGCATCAGTGATTCAGGGAGATCAATCACTTATTAGAGTTGGAAAAGTATGGAAAAGGTGCCTAATGACCCTAATGTCTGCAAACGTCCATAATATTCTCCTTTACCAGGGCGTATCAACCACAGGGTGGTGGGGGCCACCCCCCACATAGGACAGTTTCTAGGGACGCTCACATACAAAGGGCAGAAATGGAATTTGGACACTTACAATGGGCTGAAGTTAAGAGGCGCACAAAAGGGCATCAATGACAATATANTTTTGCATGCTTATACTGTATGGTGCAATGTACAACATTTTGTAGCCAAATACAGCTGTAAAGATTATGGATTTTAAGGAACTGTTTTGATAATGTTCTTAATGTGGTACATTGTTGCAACAGTCAATTTCAATGAGTCAATGGGAAAATAGGTGTCGGAGTAGGAGAAGGCGTGTGGGCAAAGTGAAACCAACCCCCCCCCACAAAAAAAATATTACAGATGCTGCAGCTCCAATTAAGATCAGGTAAAGTGCTGTCTGAGCACCTCACCCGATACCACAGTGTCCCTGGCGTGTCTGGCACAGTGACTGGCACTACAGCTACTGGAGGGGCACTGTGAGGCCACGAGGACTAGCCACCCCCATTGAAAAATGTTCAGACGCTGCTGAATGGAAATCAAAAGTGATAGCGTTTACTGTCTTCCAGTCATTCTTTTCCATACGTGTCTAAGAAACTTATAACAGATAATAGATTACATGCATCACGATTATACAGTGTCTGTGAGATTACAATTTACATATACATGTACATACAAGGACTCCTTACACTTCTCACTTTGACAGTAATACAGAGATTCTTTTTCTCCTACAAGTGGACTGAATATGTCAGTAATGAGTTCACCAGTTAGAATGTACAAAGGAGCATTGTCAAATCACATTCAAATAGAAAGAGCATTAAAATGTCTAATGAATGAGCACAGTGGAGGATTACTAAACACAGACCTTACATTCTAGTGTTCCTGCTCTTCACAGAAACTTAAAAGTAACCCTAGCAACAGCCCAGAGGAAAATAGAATTGCACTTAAAATCAAATGATAAACCTTAGAATAAAACGCTGGAATTACATGTTACACTCTTATATAAATTTGCTCTGAAAACCTTACCTGGTTTTATTTGATTCTCATATCAGAATATGGCATGAAGTTTATGTTAGATGTTTATGTATGGCAAACATGTGATGTAATTTTCAGATGATCAATATGGCTGAAAGAAGACATGTAAAAAGATTCTGGAGCCGATTCAATGTGTCACAAAGAGGGCAAAAAGTTGGTTGTGCGCTTTCTCCCGTCTAATACAGCACAGCCCACAACGTCTTTTTATAACATGGCTCTATGAGCCGCTATGTAAGTAAGAAAATTTTCTCCCTTACAATGTTTTACGCGATGAGAATTGAATCGGCCTCTCCGAGTCTACAATAAATGCTTATAGCTAAAGGATTAGAGGAACACTTGCCATGTCTTATTCTCATATAGTTATATGTATACAGAGATGAGTGCCTGTAGTTTGGAAACAACTTGAGGTACAATCATGAGTGTAACTACAATGAGGTGCAATGGATGAGGGTGCAGAGGAGAGGGCCGTACCCTCCGTGCCCATCAAAACTCACCTGACATGTTACATCCCTGGGTACAGACAAATGAAAATATTGATGCATCAGTATGGCATATAAACACATGTGAAAGTCTAATTCCACATAAGTTCAGTAAAAGCCGGTTGTGCGCTTTTTCGAATCTATGAGCCGAGAGCTAAAAATCGCAAACAGCATAAGGGGAAAAACATTGCGCGAATCGACATTGAATAGGCCCCTTAGATACAGATAAGCCTTACTTTTAAACTGTTATTAGACTTGGGCTAGGAAGCATCATCTCTCAACTCTGATACTGGTTCTAACAGAATAATTTTAATTAACAAAACAAAGATCCCCTTTTTAGTGCAGGACATGAGGACATGGGTTATGGAGGAGTCATTACAGTCATAATGGATTTTTGACTGTTATTATTTGACCTTTTTATTATTTGACACTCCTCTTCTGTGATTGTCAGTAGTAAAATGAAACGTAAACACAGTCTCATAATCACACGTATGTAAATAAATTGGAATATCTTCAGTGTCTGTTTAGTAGTTTTTCTCTGGCAACATATATCTGCATACAGAGCATTCTAACAAAAGCATTTTATTCTACAATGAAATCAGAAAGAGAGCCCTGCTGTGAACAGCATTCCTTTTTCTTGCATAACTCTACTCTCCACGTTCCCCTCTATTTCACTATGACTTCGGATTAAACTTTCCTATCAGTTTGGCTGTGTGCATGACTGTTATGACTTTTTATTCTTTACACAAAACTTGCATTGACAACTATCTGCATCTCACAATCTTCATATTGTGTTTTGATCATTTCTCCCTTTTTTCCACAATGAGAATTCAAACTACACGTAAGCATATTCACAGTACTATAAAGAATAAAGGAACATTCTAGAGCTCGTAGATTAATTAAAAGAACATAGAAATAAACAGTACTTTCAAATGATTAATCCTCAGCACAATATGAAATAGCATTTTAGCACCGACACATCTAAGTCCACTGGGGCGAACAAAAGCAAATGTAATAAAACAGATGCTGTTGTGTTATTACAAAAGAAAGTAGAGACGAGAATGTAACAGCATAAATTACTCGAAACAAATCAGAGCATTTGGAACAACTCCAGGGAACTTTTAGCATTTAACCAATGCCTTAGGAGTGATCTTTGGATAGCTCCCATTTAATCTGTAACAACCCAACAGAATGTGACCTGGGTGAGAATCATAATGGAAAATAATTCATAACGTGCCAGTACACCACGACTGCTTCATAATTTATTATTATTTTGTTTAAGTCAGTGAAGAGATAACACAACAAACCTTGTTATACATACAGCATATAGTCTTTCCATGTCAGCTTCCATCATGAGCTTTTTAAATATATGAATAAATCTATATTACATTTGACACAGAAAGAGTTATTTTTGCTGATTGTTCATCTATTTTTATTTTATTAGAATATCATATAATAGTGACATTCTCTGAGTCCTGCCTTTTATATTTCTTCCACATAAACAGAATTAGACCTACACAGTATTTATGTCATGGAGCACTTTAGTAACTCATGTCACTTGCATGCACTTGTGTTTTTCAAGGCTGTAAGTATCTCGGTGTTCAATAATACACCGAGGCTCCAGGTATTTTTATCTGAAATCACATTATACTTAAAATGTTAAATCCATATGGAAAACAAATGCAATAAATTCCTCTGCACACAGACACAATCGCATAGTGCCTCCAATATAACTGCAAACCAATTAGATTACATATACATTTTTATTACTTTTATCATCAATTAGGTATCACAGGCTACAATTTGTGAAGTAGGAAATGTAGGGAAGAGGGGACCTCTAAGTATGTATTATTTTATATATATATATATATATATATATATATATATATATAAATATATGTGTGTGTGTATATATATGTATATATATTTATATATAGTCCAGTATCACACCTACACTAATAAAGTCTTCATTTTTAACTGCAGGAACATCCAAAAGTTCCACTTCATTGCTAACGTGTTCTATTAATTGGTGTCTGTGAGCTGCAATCTCAAAAGTTAAATCAATATATACAAAACAGAGGTGCTCTAAGGAGACAAATGAACTGCCACCAGAAAGCCAATAATACCATCCAGTAATATCCTCTTATCCGTGCAAGTGTACAGGAACTAATATTTCAACATAAACCCGTTGGTCGTTTGGTGCTGATAGTCAGCTATAACATTATTATATACAATATATCATAATAAGTGTAAGGAATGTCATATTGATCCAGATCAATTTCTCAGATTTTGCCAATTAGCTTGTGTGATTATGCCATTAGTGTTCTCATTGCCATAATGAACACTGATGATGATGATTTCTCACCCAGGGATTATATGAATAGTCCATTTCAAAATTCCTAACTTTCATTCAAGGCAAAAACACTATTAATTGAAAAATCAATTTACTATTTTATTTACCTTTGCCTGCAGAGTTCACTAGAATTAATGCATGCTCCGTATAACCCAGTATAAAGTATAAAGATATGCAAATATAAAGATACATACATAGGTTTGCTCTCATTTACATGTCATGGCACACGACAAGGGATTACCGACCTTAACAACTTCTGTGGTATATATATATATATATATATATATATATATATATATATATATAAGGATTTGGTTCCAACAGGTCTGTTCCAGACATTGATACCGTCAACGTAAACCAGCTCCGAACAAAGCTGACCCAATGTAAATCCAATGATCCTGAAGCACATGGGACCTGATTCAGTGTTTTTTTGCAGCCGCACGCGAATCTTCGCGTCTTCGCCAGCCTGGCGAAAAAGTGAGGATGTTGCCCATCAGATTCAAGCTCTCATATGTGCAAAAGTGGGCTTCAGAGCAGATTCTGGATCTCAAGCTCAAATGTACGGACTAGTTAAAAAAGCTTTTTGGGGAAGTTTAAATCACTAATAGTATAGGGAGATCCTGTGACACATATAAGCAAGGTGCGTTGAGTTCCCCCAAGGTATCCACAATATATATATGTTGACAACAGGGCTCACCTAAGGTTCTGTTTAGGCTTGCGAGAGAGTATCTAACACATAGTAATGGGACATTCACAGGTTAATGGGAAAAATGCCCCAGCATCCTGTTTGTTTTCTCTGTTAGAGTTACCCCCGCCTTTCATGCACCTGCAGCTAACTTACAAATTGATTTGAGCAACCACCACCCTGTGTATATATTCACAGGTTAATCCCTTGATATTTAATTGAAGACCTCCTAATTGGGTCTATGGATTATGTCCTGTACTAGTTTACATTATTTAACCCACATTTGGATCCCGTCCACTGTCACTAACCAGTCTCTCTAGCTTATTCGAGTGTCCGGCGTAAGGAAAGTGGATATCAAATAACAAATAAGTGGATAACAAAATCTTTGAAATTAACATTTATGAAAACCAGGCGCTATTGAAATAAATTTCAATAAATGTGAAAATGTACTAATTCATCCTATCGATGGTCAAAATGAGGGGATGTTTATGATAAGTATGGACTACTATGAAAAATGTCTACAATGGGTTAAAAGGTTTAAATTGATGTTCTAAAATAAAATGACTTTGACCAAGGAGGGAGTGGATATTGTGATGTGCTAAATACCATATAAAATATGGTAAGCACTTTCTACAGTTGACCAGCTGACAAGTTTTTAGTATGAAAAGTAGTAATAAAATTAAATATTGGCCCTGATAATAGTAATCTGGTAAATAGCACTTATGGAGCATTATAAGGAAGAAGACTAGCGGTACATAATCAGAAAAATTCTTATCCAAAGACCACAGAAGTTCTGAAATTGTCAGAAGAATGTAATGTGACCTTCTCCAAGGACAGTAAAACCACTGCTATATTCAACAACAATGGAAAATATAAAGCACAATGGATGCCCAAATATGTGCTGCTTCAAGCAATCATTGTCTCTTTACAAGCACCGCATACCAACTACGAGGTCTATATGTTAATCCGCTGAAGCAAGCTATGGCACGCTCATAATTCTCTCAGAAATAAGCTTTCTGTGTCTGTAATCATAAAATGCGCTTGGAAAAAGGCCTTATCTATGTGTTTGCGCATGTTATTTCCCTACAGACTAGAGGTACATGGGTAATGATTAATTCATGTGACTAATTCACAATGACCTCATATAGCTGAGATGCTGGATAATCTAAATATCCATTTAGCCTTTAAAATATTTTTAATTGGAAAGAATTAAGACTGAACAAAAGCAAGCTGACAAACATGGTTATGTGCAGGGGGAACAGTTTTTAGTGGGGGGGGGGGCACCAGTGCTGCCAACTTTTGCTTTCTCTCACTTGGGAGAAACCAAAAGATGGCAGCATGGGGTGGGGTTTGGGGTGTGATTTATGTGATACACACACAAAGCCTTGCCCCCTAACTGACAAAATTATGCTTCATGCCATCAATCCCCACCTATTCTTTGTACAGATCAGGCTGGTGGCAGTGATATACATTACATGTATCAGAACATGACAGGCTCAGGCGACATAGCAAGGAGGTTCAGTCTGAATGGGCATAACCATGTGGTACTGGGGTAGGGCTGACCTCGCTTCCGTCTGCTTGAACGAAGCAATAAAACAGCACTCCAAGTACCAATTCCTATTTGTAAGCATTGCAAGCAGCTCTGCTTAACTAGTGTATTTACAAACAGGGCTCAGCACTCACACATAAAGTGTCAGGCTCTTATATGTAGGTGGAGTGGCTGCCACGGGCCTCTGGGCCCTGTAGCCTTGCCAGCAGGTATTTTGGAAATATGATAATTATTCCATAATTTTTAGTACTTTGCCTAAGAAATACTGACCACCTACTTTATTATCCCACGAGTCAGTTAAAACAAAGATAATATGTACCTAAGCGTTTCACATTTGAGAGTTAATCATCATAACTATAAGTAAATGCATCCCTAAGGAGGAGTTACAAAAGCTAAGAGCAGTTCTAAAAGACAGGATGAGAGAAGGGTGAAGGGGATATAATGGTGCCCAGAAACCTCGCTCACAGAATCAGCATATACTAAAATCACGGGGACAACTCCATCACAGAGACCATAGCTGTAATGCTGCAGCCTAAGTGCCCCCATTCCCCATTCTGTTTTCTGGGTTAAATTATACCTCCCCCAATAAACCTGCTCCTAAAACACCTTGGCATAAATTTACTAAGAAGGGAGATTAAAGGGGGACTGCCAAAATTGGTAAGCTCACTTGGTAATCTGGAGCTTACTTTGACGCCATTACTGGCGTCTACATGAGTTCTTGGTCCTGGCATGCAGCGACAACAGACTAAATACATATAGAAAGCTTCCACACTGAAGTTTTCTATCTGTATTCTCTCACCTGCTGCTGCATGCCAGGGTCATGGCTCCAGCTGCCGCTCTGCTCGGCCCCCCGCTCTCTCCAGGCCCGGGACAGTAGGCCCAGTTATTCCCCCCCGATGTAGGCCTGACTGTCAGGGATTGAACCTAGGAGTCTTCTTCTGTTCTATTGATGTTCCAGTATGTTCACCCCCAGATTTTCTATGGCTTGCCCATTCCTGTCTCTTTTACCAGATTATTGTGCTATTACCAACAATGAAGTGCAGGGGTTCTCAACCACAGTCCACAAGTACCACTAACAGTGCATGTTTTCTAGGTCTACTGGCTGGAGAACAGGTGTAATCGTGGTCATTACTGACTGACATATTTGAAAGACACACAAGTTGTTCTCATTATATACTTGGTGATTGTGAGCAGACCTGGGAAATATGCACCATTAGTGGTACTTGAGGACCTTTGTGGTTGACAACCTCTGATCTAGTTTATGTGCTGTTGCAGACCCTCTAACATGGCCCATTCCACCAGGTACACAATACTCCACTCCTGAGCTTCCACCAGTACTCACCTGTTTTTAATTAACAAATATTTGATAAAGACTTTTCTCTTCGACACTGGTGGTTACCATAGTAGCTTATTGCTGGAATCTCAGTATTTTGAGTATTGTGTACCTGGTGGAATCGGTCATGTTGGAGGGTCTGCTATTGGGACATCCTCCTTGTGCAATTCTACCTGCGTCTTGATTTTGTCCTTTGCTTATCGTTACTTGTATTTTATTATTTAATCACTGGGCTCGAAAACTGATATCGGACCTTTTTCAATGACCCTGTTCCCTATTATACACCATCTGTATTACAAGCATTTGCTATTGTGATAGTTTCGATGAGTGCTGATGATAGAGGTCATGCAGAAATGCAGTATTCAAATAAGAAAATAGTAAAACCTTGAATTTCTACTGTGAAATACAAGTATTATCACATATAAATAGGTGTATGTATGTGTGTATGTCTATATTTTCCCCGTTACATAACAGCAAATGTAAAAAATGATTTTGATATTGTCATATTAGACAAGGGTCTCACTGGTGTAGCATAGTGTACAGACAGTATAGTTTTATGTCATTTTAAATTTTGGTATGGTCTTTATTTTACAGAGAATTCACACAGAGTTTGAGATGGACAATGAATAAAATATAATAATCATCATAATAATAGAAAATTAAAGAATATACATCTTGACAGCTGTACTACTGTATATTTGGAGTGTTGATTATTAAGCAGACGGCTACATATTATACTCATGTTGGTCAGTTTGTATGAGATACATGTTAATGTATATAATGATAATCAGGGCCAGCACATAATGGTCTTAGATTCATGTTATTGTATTTGCATAAAGAAGGTTTTGTTTTCTTCTGTTTGGAGCCTCTGGGGACAGACCTGCAGTATTGTGGTCTGTGGATATGAGAGATAAGGTCATAACTAATTTAAGGCAGCATCAATTCCTGACATAAACCCGCAACTGGCACAACGCAGATTCCTATCTATTAGTAAGTGTTCTTCCATCCAGCGAGAATTTAGCAGATTTCATTCTGTCTCAAAGTATCTTGGACCACAATTAGGCATTGTCAGAATACACACAAACAATGCTCTACAAAAAGAAAAAGATTGTATTTACATTACGGAAAACAGAAATAACCAGAAAACTCAGAAGAGTTGTTCTTAATTCCACCCTGGGTAATAAAAACTAAATGAGTTTTAACTGCTGATGAAAATTGTTTAAATTCAGCAAATATTGCCATTATGGAAAGTGGGTAAAAGCAGACCATGCTGGCAGAGCAAAGATTAACAATAAGCATTTCTGAGTAGACCGTCAAATGTACCAAATTAAATCCTAAATTAATGTGGAAAGTCTTGAGGACATTTCCAAATAGCTATATGCATTATGCTGACATAGGCAAAGTCCGTTTCTACACTAAAGGAAAATGATACAAAATGTAATTATCTCACAGGACACGGAAAATGGGAATATGGCCTCTAATATGTAAATGGTGATAGAGAAATTATATACTACTTGTGCTAAAAGCTATGCATATGTGAACAGAAGCCGCTCTGTAACAGTAGTAGCTGTAGTTATGGGGATGTTGTAACTTTCGGGGTGTCATATTTTTCTGTTCAGTCTAATCAAACTTAGTCTATTATTGTGTTCCACACAGGCAGCGTATTATGGGTATAAGAGGGCAGTCCGTGTGCGGGCATTACTTAGTGATGTATTAACATGGATACATGCATACAGCAGGTCTTTGGTAGCAAATCCTGTGATCATAGAAATTCATAAGTACTCAAGGACCAAATTCCAAAATTCATGAACACTCAAGCACCAAATACCAGTTTGGTCCTTTTCTTCTTCTGATGAAGGATGCTAGGAAGATCAGGGGATACCTTGCTATATACAGATCGCATGCATATTATTGGCTACCTCCTGTTTACACTCTACTGTGTGTACTTGTAAAGCATTCATAATATAGAAGATGCTTCTGAAAGAATTTAGCAAAACAAATCCTGGTATACCATGGATCGCAGTTCATTTAAATGTCTTGTACCATTCCTCGGCCCCTGGTTTTCTTTTATCTGCCTACTCTCACTCCAGCCCTCCCTACCCTGGACTGAACATTCAGACCTCATTTTCTCCCAATATAGTTTGTTGACTGTTACCTGTTGGGAACCTTCTCTCAGCCTATAACCCCATTCAGTTTATTATAATTGTTACACTATTTTTCTACCGTTTTTCATTAGCTTTATTCATCTCTTACTAAGCAATTATTAAGTTGGCGCCATGATCAACGCCGATTGTCTGACAGCCTGTAACAGTCATCATGTTTACACAAACCTAGCACAGTCCTCCATCTTCTCATCGTACCATTATGATTTCTTCCCTCAAAGGAGCTGGGGATGGATAACTACAGATTAAAACTTGCTTCCTCTAATGGCCTTTGCTGTGTGTCATCATATTAGTTGTTGGAACTAAGGGCCAGATTCAGCTTTTCACTCTCACGACTTACACTCATGAGTTACACTCTCATGGGCAAAACCATGTTGAATTGCAGGGGAGGTAAATTTAATTAGTTGCAATCCGCATAACAGGTGACAGCTGATGTTTCCAGCCCTAGTCTAATAACAGTGTAACAG
>JABWIB010000060.1:27222-53788 GCA_016617825.1 Platyplectrum ornatum | reverse complement strand
CTGGTCAGTATCTGTGTGCAACATGCAACAATAAAGTATTCTCCCTGCATGCACACACTAACATTCATTTTANCTCCCCTGCAATTCATCATGGTTTTACCCATGAGAGTGTAACTCATGAGTGTAAGTCATGAGAGTGAAAAGCTGAATCCAGCCCTAAGTTAGAACTAAAAACAATGGACTGGTTCCAGACTTACGTATTATTGAATTTATAAGTGTAAAGTTATGAGTGGGCAAAACCATGTTGAATTGCAGGGGAGGTAAATTTCATTAGTTACAAACAGAATTAAGTTGAGAAATGATATTTCCTAGTCCAAGTCTAATAACAGTGTAACAGTAACACAGTCATAACTTGTAAGATTAAAAGTCTGTATCCAGACCATTGAGTGAGTTGGGACATTGATTATTTACTTCATAAAAAATAGTGCTGGAAACATTTATCTAGCATTTGCTGGGAGCCCGTGATCAAATGTATCATCAGCGGGTGTCTTATGGTAGAAAAGTGTTATAAGTCACCTGCTAAAATGCTGAATTGATGTAAGACAGATCACAAAATATGATATTATTCTTTATTTTTATGCAGTGCCAGCATATTACCTAGTGCTTTAAAACACTAATAAACATTTATCAAACAAGGATGGATAATAACAGGCACCGGGAGGTAAGAGGCCGTGTGTGCAAGTTTATAATCTGAGCTCTCAAAGCTTTTCACAAAGACGTGTTGTGAATGTCTAGCTCGCTGATAAGCCATTGCAGAGTGCCATATTGTGATGTAATGTCATTTCATATTAACTGTATGTTCTGGTGCACAATGTACAGTTTTGAATAACTTTTTAAACGGTTTCCAGTTTCTCCTTGAAATTACAGTACAGACCTTTATATCAGCACATACAGCTGATCATTTTATTTGCACTAAGTGTAATGTTGGCTGCATTAATCTGCAGAGAAGCTGTGATCTACATTACAGAAATCTATTACAAGGTCTAGATGTAATGTTAAGATTCCTACTGGAAAAGAAAAACTGCTGCCTGTTAAAATGTTCCATAAAATGTGCTCAATCCAGCCCATTACATTATGCACCAAGTTATCCTCATAACTAAACTGTGTCATGTACTTTTTTATCCTTCACATAGAGAACTTGGCATGAGAATGATATCATTTAGAAGTGAACACATCCCATTCACTGGAACATGTTGTGGCTGAAATGCTTCATTAAAATACATTTCAATAGGATTATGAGAGTCCTGTGATACAGAATCTCAAATGATTCCTTTATAATTCTCTATGTTTCTGATTGCTAAAGATCAGGGGAGGGCTGGGCCTGGGGGCAGGGGGACATGTGCCCCCGGGCCATTGCCCCTTAAGATTTTGGGGCCATTGGCTCTGGGCTTTTTGGTGCCAACTGAGTGGCATGCAAAGATCTTGGTCACTCTGATTATGGATTACCATAGTGAACCTAGGGGGTGTAAGTTACGATTTTGTCCGATGAGAAGCTTGCCCCCAGGCCAGCCTGCCCCTGATAAAGATCCCCAAATTCCTTGTATAATAGCACAGTCTACATTTATACCTTTCAGCTGGTGTTCTCACTTTTTTAGTTTAGAATAACTAGAGAGGGTACACAGGTAAACTGAATGCACAGTTGTATTTGATCATAGTGGGTCTTACCAATCTTAGTCTTACCAATATTTGTACAATATGTAGATTTGTCATTTTATTCCATTTTCTGGGGATTTGCAACTAATGGCATTATCTTCCCTGCAATTCAGCATGGTTTTGCCCACTCGTAACTTTATGTTCGTAAGTTCAAAATATGAAGAAACTAACAAAATTTCTGGAGGCGTCCTCAGCTTACTAGGGACAGGTAAGCCATGTGTTGAAGTTATTTTCCCCTTGTTTAATCTCTGCATCCCTTTATTAAGAAAGTCTGTACAGAAGAAACCAGTCAGCTGTTTTATTTATTAACAGGGAGATTGAAAAGTGGGGATGTTGCCCATATCAACCAATCATATTCGAGCTCACATTTACCTGTATGTAAAATGAAACTGAGAGCTTGATGCTGGTTGCTATGGGCAACATTCCCACTTTTCAATCTTACTGCAATCTCAACACTTAGTAAATTTAGGCCAAAATGTTTAGTAAATTTAGGCCACCACTAATCAAGTGTTACAACCAATTCTTGCCGCTGTGCCTTACTGAGAGTGACGATTATTCTCTGTGGAAGTCAACTGAAGTGGTCACTGTAAAAACCATCCGTTGAACCTGGGAACCCCTAACAGGATTTGGAACCTGAAGAGTGAATTATGAACAGTAAAATCTCACTGTGTGGATAATTTGGAGATTTATCTACTAAACCAGATTTTGCCATCACGGGGATTACCCACTTCTATTTTGCTGAGGTTTTCATATGGACTTTAAATCTCTAAATGTTGAATGTTTGTTCACATCACAAGTTTCTATGTGTTCATAACTATTTTTATATACTTAGATGATGTTATATTGTATTACTGATGTAAATTATGAATTAATAAATCTGCCATCAGTTTTCTGTTCAGCCACTTTGGCATAGATTTATTAAACTGTGAGAAAGGAAAATATATGTTGCCCATAGCAACCAATGACATTCTAGTTTTCACTCTCCTATTACATACTAGAAACTGTCAGCAAGAATCTGTTTGCTATGGTTGCTATGGGCAACATGCTATGAGTCATTTTAATGGCAAATGTATTTTATTTGTCTGAGATTCACTAATAGTAAAGCGGACTCCAACTCTTAAAGATGTACAGAAAAATAACTGTATGGTTACAAAGGGATGGACGGGTATGAAATAATCAAGCCCCGCCCATTCATAGTACCGCTGCCGACTGGAGGCATTGATTTACACTATATTATTGCCTCACCACCAGGTCCCAGGAGATTGCAGACTCTCTCCAGATACCGGGAGAATTGCCCAAAATTTGTGATTTTCCTGGACATTCCCGGGAAAGTTGGCAACCCTAGGTTATAGCCTATGAGCCTTAGTTTGCCGACCATGGCCTATATTTACTAAGCTACGGAAAAGTGGAACTGTTGCCTATAGCAACCTATCAGATTCTAGCTCTCAGTTTCATTTTACATACTATATAATGACAGCTAGAATATGGTTGCTATGGGCAATTTTTATTTTAAAACAAATGATCAAATAAAGCAATGCTACAATGGTGTATTAAGAGTATAAAATAAAAATCTCTCAGTGCTGCCATGAAACACAGTGTAGAATATGGAACAGACTTGATCATTTGACAGTTAAACCACAACAGTTCTAGAACATTGAGTACAGCTGCACTTTCTCTGTTGGTAATGAGGACGATGATCCTGTGCAGGTTAATTATTACCATTCAAGTTTTATTATACATGGCTATGTTTTCATCATGGTGGTCATCAGTGTTTAGAAGTATGAAATGGAGAATACAGGAATACACTGAAATAACGCCTATGTGAAAGATTTTATACAGATCATTAATATTCATCTAAGAAAAAGTAAACAGCACCGTTATCTATTATTCTTTTATTTAAGCATGTGTGTAGCTGGAGAATAGTTGATCATACAGAGTAATCTAAGCTGATATGCCGAAACACACAGGTCAGCATAGCTGAACAATACTGCTGGAAATAGAACAGGACTGATCCAGACCTGATTTATATTTATATTTATACATAGGACTCAAAGAAAATTGCTTGCGAGATATATATCCAGATCCCGTTGAGCTATAACAGGACATAACCCGCACTGACACCGCTCCGGGAGGAGTCCTTACCAAACCTGACTCCAAACATACCTGATCTATCGGAGATATATCTGCTACTCCCAAGGGAGAAATCCCCAACGAAAACGACGTGATTTGTGAGTACTGACTTTCTCTTATAGATGAATTTATACTCTGGATAAAGCTGTGAATTGTCTCATCTAAGCAGCATATTTAAAGGTGGAATATCAATCTAAAAGTTTCCACTACTGAAGAAATTCTTTCATTTCTATATGTCTCTACTAAGGATATAATATCCACAATAATATAATACAAGATCTGGAACCAGTATATCAGCTAATCACAATATATAAGAAACGGATCAACATTGCTTTTATCTAGTCTACCGGTTACATCCTCAATAAGCTGATCAAATAAGCTATTCCTCTGTGTATTTATTTTACTAAAATTCTGATTTATATTATTCATTTATACTTGTCTTAAAATAAAGTATCTGTGTTTATATATACCGAGGATCTTTTGTGTATTTTTGATACATTTAGCGCTCCAAGCTTGTTACTTTGTACTATGTGTTTGTATTTACAGATCCGGCAGATCTGTACACAAGCCCCTAAGCGCTCTTAATGTATATGTTTACAGGCCTGGCCGGGTGTACTTGAGGTTACATAATTTATATTCCTATTGATATGCCAAAAATATATCTTATTAAAAAAAATTGCATGGAAACTGTAATCATCTAATTGCCAAAAAATGTGTATGTTTTGTGAAACAATGCGGCACAATCAACAATGTTTTAATGTCCATTTATACTTCTGAATCGTGCCCCCTTGTGGACAAGCATGCAACGCAGCATACTATTGTTATAAAGGTCTAGGGTAGGAATAATTAACAATCCTCAGGCAACTAGACAGCAGTCTGTAAATGGATGCTATGAGTAAATAAGTGTGTTGTGTGCTTACCCAAACAATATCCAGAGAAATAAAAGTTACCAATATTATACAGATACGATCACCAATCAGTTCATCAGACATGATCACCAGTTACTTAGTTGGATGAGATTTTAGGATTAATTATATCAAGTTTAGATTTTCAGAAAAGAGAACACAAAAGTCCCGACATCTGGTGAAACAGTTCTTAAGCCTGTGTGGTATAGAGAGATGGTTTGAAGGACTTGCTTTATGAATGCTACTTCTCCATGCATAGCTACTGTAGTAAAAGCAGGACCCACAGGAAAAGATTCCACCCAGAAAAATCACTATGAGAATCTGATTGTAATTTCAAGAGAAAAGGGCAAAATGTTAAGACGACTTTCCAAACCAGCAAAACAACAATTTGACATTTTTTACACACATTTGATGTCACTAAGATTAAATGATATTCTATATCTATCTAAAGCAATAAGAAATTGGCACCTCACATACTGGAAATCATAAAAACTACAATTTTGTATTGTATACAACTGTTGTCTATGACATATCATATAAATGCTGTATAGACATCCAATAGCCATCTTGGCAGTTCATTTATCATTGGAAGTAGAATATTAACTTGAAAGGGACCAATTTCACTCCACTGGTTTAAAAGACAAGCAACACAAATTCATATTATTTATGTATTCATAGCTGGGCAAATACTGTGACAGGAGGAATGTGAAGAGAACCTTTTTCAATGCATACAGCGCATGCTCAGCTATCCAAAAGCTGATGATTGAAATGCAGCATACACACCACTGTTTGATGGTTCACTTGAATCACCTCATCACCGGCATGGATTTTCTTGCATCGATCAGCAGGTGACTGGTAAACACATGAAATAAAACGTCAGACCCCTCTATTCAAAAACACACAAAATGTCTGCACATCAGTTTGTAAGCTAACACAGTGCTAGAAATATTTTACATAGTAACAAAACGAATCCTCAGCACGCATGCCATTAGCCAGTGCCTAACTACTAGCTACTTTATATTTAAAATAAAATGGCAGAAATGACACATACACTTGCAAATACATACTTAAGCCACCAGCCAAGGCCTTTCTGTAATGGTGGTTGTACCTCTAAATTTATCATAGAAACATTATGGGGGGTTTCTGAAGGTGAGTCTAGCACTCAATAAACCATGAAAATACATGGCATATGTCCCAAAGTTGGTGTTTGATAAATTAGTTAGGACCACATTTCAGCAAATTTATTTTAAATATAAATTAGCATAGTTAATCACTTGCTAATGGAAAGAGTGCTGGGGATTATTTTTGTGTATATATATATATATATATATATATATATATATATATATATAAATATATTAGCAATATAAACATTTTAGCTCACTGTTTATGAAAGCAGCATAAACAGGATATTGGTAAGAGTAAAAACAAAACCATTTTTATAAACGTATTACAAAAAATGCCTTTTAAATATGATTTGAAGCAGCAGTCTGCCATTATGTGTGCATCAAGAACATAACAACAATTACTGCTAATGTACGGAATGGATTGGAGTTATTAGGGAGGCTGTGTCATACTCACATGTTCTGTTGTTCCTGTTATCACATGTAGTCCATCATATGTGGATTTAATGTACATCCCCTATAATAAGATGTACAAAATGATAAGAAACCACAAAAACAACTTGGATAAGTAATAGCTCTGTAAATGTAACACAAATGTAATGAATGAATTTAATGGTACACAACTAAAACACCTTAAATAAGCTTAAGAAATGCGTGCCAAAAATGTGTGCATATTTGTTTGGGCAAGTGGACAGAGGAGGAGCATGGAGATTGTACAATGTGGGTTGAGCATTTGTGAGCCCTTACACACAGCAAAAAAATTGGACCTAAATTGGGTGCGTAAAAATTATGTACCTATTTTTTAGCACTGAATCTTAACCAGACATCTGCTTTTTGGCACCCTATGGCACTCTTTTTGGCCGCTATGCGTTTCTATAATGGTAATGGTACAGTAAGGTCTTGGTTTAATTGTTATGTATGAAACTTCACCATCACTATTTCCTGTGGTCATAGATAAAATAATTTTAGGGTGGATAGAAAGAAAGCAATTCAATTCACCAGGACAATGGTCACAGTAATATATATATATACAAAAATAAATAACAGCAACAAGTGTAAGTCTATTAAAGTCATGATTAAAGAGGGCAATAAACTGTAAGGATTCAAAACCCAAAAAATAACTGTGGCATGCCTATTATTGATATAAACTAGCCCCTTCAGTGGTGCTTAGCATCTGGTACACATTGACATAGTGCTGGGCTAACACAAATGAGTAATGAACTTTATTAAAGCATTTGCTTTTGCGACTGGGTTATCATTAGTATAAAAATATGTTATCATTCATTTTAAAGGATTTTTTTTCAGAGACAGCTGCAGCACAAAATGATACGAGTCAATTAGAATCTAACAGCTATGAAGTATAGAGTATTAGGACTTCATTCACATTTGGGTTTTGTCATACAAAATAGATTGAAATGGCGCTGAAGATAATTACATAACGCTGCACTGTCTGTTCAAAGGGAAAATTATTATCATGCTGAATAGAATCACTGTACACTCTCAGACTTAGGTTTGTCCTGATGCTGGTAATACGCTGCATCTGTGAATAAGATATCACATTAAGGGGGTCAAATTGCTACCTCATGCCGCTGCCACTGCACTGAGGCTTTTATACTAAACCATAGGTAAAATGGGTTATAACAGCTAATAAAGTATAATCCCCAGGCAGTTATCAAGGGCTGCAGAGAACCTTGCAGAGGATTTTAAACCAAATCAAATTGAAAGTAATCTGATTATAATGCATGAAATAATGCTGGAAGCTAGCACACCACATGACGGGAACAACAAAACATGGATACAAAAACTGGCAAAGAATATTGCACACCATGTGTTTGCATGCACGGGTATCAATGGCTATATGTGAAGGACAAATTCCCCAAAATAATTTTTTTTTATACTGGATTGTCTACATTTTATGGTATGTACATTTTATGGTACGTTCGTTCCAAAACTTTCTTAGTTCGAGGCATCCTTCTATATTTTTTTCAAGGCACCCCTTAGACAAAATAATTAACTAATAATTAATCTGTCTAATATTTAAATCATTTAAATATTACCTATTTAGGTAACAACAGAAATACTCATCTTCCCCTTCCCATTCATCACCATACTATTTTCATCATCTCCCACTCTCCCTTTATCATCTCCTAATTTTCATAATCTCTCCTCCTCTATGTCAGTTCTCTATCTCCATCATCTCTCCTTTCCATCATCAGATCTCCATCATCTCCTCCTGCGTTGTCCCCTCCCCATCATCTCCTCCTGTGTTGTCACCCTCCCTATCATCTCCTCCTGTGTTATCACCCTCCCTATCATCTCCTCCTTTGTTATCACCTTCCCTATAATCTCCTCCTGTGTTGTCACCCTCCCTCTCATCTCCTCATGTGTTGTCATCCTCCCTATCATCTCCTCCTGTGTAGTCCTCCTCCCCATTATCTTCTCCTGTGTTATCCTCCTCCCCATCATCTCCTCCTGTGTTCCCCCCTCCCTCTCATCTCCTCCTGTGTTCCCCCCTCCCTCTCATCTCCTCCTGTGTTGTCCTCCTCCTCATCATCTCCTCCTGTGTTGTCCTCCTCTCCATTATCTCCTCCTGTGTTCCCCCCATTCATATCATCATCTCATGTGTTGTTCCCCTCCTCCCTATCATCATCTCATGTGTTGTCCCTGTCCTCATCATCTCCCCAATGTTTCCCCATAATATTATATTTTTATATACTGATAATATATTTTTAAATGCAGAGAACATACCTGCACTCTGCTTTTTTCATCTCCACCATTCATGTATGTGTCTTGACATTACACATGACATTATACTCATGAAGCTGGAAAACCTGTGCCACCACTTTGGAAGAAACATTCCACGGCACCCCAGTGAGAGCGTTGTGGCACCCCCAGGGAGCTGCGGCGCAGTTTGGGAACCACTGTTATAGCCTATTAGTACATGTTACACACAATGAAAACTCTAAACAGAAATGTAATGCATCATATCAATGCAATATATAGATGTTCATAAATTTCATACTTTAGCTCTGCTAACTTTGGTAAACTATATCATGTCTTTCTATTAATATTCCACATGAAGGAACTCTGAGGTCAGGAATTGAGTATCAAAGTAATACATTTAGAAGTGAAGATTGTGGGGCAGATATGTTGGTTATCACTAAAGCACACCTGACTGTTTTCTTCTGCCAAGAAGAGTTCATTTACTCCATACATGCTGTCTGACCAACCATATCCCAGATAAAACCAGCCCTTACATGAGGCCATGTACTTGTTGCTTTGGGATATAGCACATTTTTGAGTCAGTTATAAAAAAGTAATGAATCAATTAAGTAATTAATTTAAAAAAATAAGTAAATGAATGAATGAACTATGATTTGATAGGAGACTAGTAAAAGAGTTACATAAGAGAGGATACAGTTACATAGCTTCTTCCAGAAAGGTGTGGGGATGGGAAAGTAGGTACGTTATCTAACCAACTGAGGCTAAGAAATAAAAACTAAGTGAAGGATGAAGGATGCATAATGGGAGGAAAGTGCTTTACTTAGCAATAACAATTCATAAAAAAGGTGAAGTTCCCTGTATTCACTGCTAGAGTAAAAATAATATATACATAATAAATTATATAATAATAATTTATACATTGGACAATGTGATAACTAACCTATTTAACCATTGTCCTTTAATCCTTATTGGATACTTATTGCAGTGCTGTAAAAACTGTATTGTAAAGTAAATTATTACGGACTTTCAAACCATAAAATAGTGTAAATGTGCTTGCTTGAAATGATCTACAGCACGCCGCAATTTTATGGCTGATTACTGAGCTCTTAGTAACCGCATATTTCTTACCAGTCCTTCACTTGGCTTGATATTGGAGAGCTGTATGACTTCCAGATGAGCAGACTGAGAGACCAGTGGATCAGACGAGAGAGAGATAATGTGGTCACAAACACCTGACAGGGTTTTGCACTACAAAATGAAACAATAAAATTCATGAAGGTGTTATACTGAGTGTCACTAAAGCACAGATTATACAGTAAATAACAATTCATTTAATTATTTTGGCACATGAACGCAAAACACTGAATAAAGGATGAACAAGAAAATATTTTACCATATTTAGAGAAAAATAAATGATTCATAAGAAGCTATTCTATGTTTGGGCTATTGTAATCCTGTATTTCATAGAATTAGCCAGAAAGAACTTTTATGTTTATTTCAAATTCTAGAACCACTATTGTAACAAGTATGATAAAAAAAAGAACATAATGATTAGAAAAGACATTTGTAAGCGATGACATACAACAGTATAACTGGTTGAAAATAAAAATGACTGTTTCCCATTCACCAGGAGAAGAAACAATAATCTATACATCAGTTTGGAATTAAAGTACAGATTATTACCAGGAGGAAACTGGTAGATTTGAGATTATGGACAAAATTTACTAAACATGGATAATGCAGGGAGATTGAAAAGTGGGGATGTTGCCCATTGAGCTAACATTCTCCAGTATGTAAAATGAAACATTGGTTGCTATGATTGGTTGGTTGCTATAGGCAAGCTCTCCACTTTTTCATCCCTACAGTTTAGTAAATCTAGCCCTTGACCTCCCCTTCCCCAACTTTAATGTACATCCAATGTGAGAATTCAGAAGTTCCTGAGAGGGAATAATCTTGTTGCACTAAGGAGGTCTGCATACCTCCCAACATTTGCCGGTGAGACAGCAGGACAGACATACCCCCCCTATCCTCACCATTGTACAAGCCCCAACCATTTTTCCTGCTGCAAACGCAACAAAATGATAATTTTCTTTAAACAGCACTTTCCTACCAGTTTATCCCCTTATCAAGACAAACTGGTAGGAGGAAGGGACAGCGGGACAGTCCTCCAAAAGCAGGACTGTCCTGCGGGACAGTTGGAGGGTATGGGTCTACTTATCTGCCTGTAAACTGTGGCATGTAATGCATAGAATTAGACTCACCACATGAAGAATCTTGTTTTCCGTTTCATACACTGTACATTCCTGTAATAGAATAAAACACAAATGCATAAATGAGACATAAACATAAAGCTTCATTTTATCAATAATGTGATTTAACACGCTGATTTAGCAATCCCATAATATTTATTAAAACCTATATACTGACTTAGGACCAAATCCAGACTTGCATGCACTTGCACTGTCCCAGTGTCAAATGGTACAAGTTCCCTTTCCACTTTGATGTTTAATTCTAGACTTTCTGCAATAGAAGGCTTTGAATCTTCCAAACCTCTCATACCAACTCTCACAGTCTCGAACATTCCAATAAATCTAAATTCTGCTTTCTTCCACTGGGACCCACCATCATCTGAAACACACTTCACCTTATAAATTCCATGAAGTCAGTTATTACTGTCCCCAAATGCCAACATTACAAAGTTAGTACTGTACATCTAAGATTGATTCTGTCCTAGTGTCGAATGTACTGTATAGTAAGGATGGGGCCAAGCAAATGCACCAGAGCAGGATACAATCACTGTTTACAAAAAAACATTTGAGCCAGCCACATAATTAATTTTCTCCCCAGAAAATGATTATACTTCTAGATGTGATGGCCTTGCCAGACAGATTTCTCTTTCCAGGCTACCGGTATTGGTGAACACAGATGAGAAGCCTGCCATTAGCTGGGTATCCAAAGAGAGCAAGAAACACCTGTCTTTGTATAACTATCTCTATGCCAAGCAGAAGTGACTGATGACTCCAAAAACTTCCATTAGTGTACCATATTACTGTACAGTCGTTAGCTGGATGGTAGCTGGGGACGCTTACATTAAGTTGATGGTTTGGTATTACTCAGCTAGTGCCCTATTACTTACACAGCTGCAGAGACTTAACGCCTACAGTGGCTGAATCATAAAGCCATAATTATTTCTATGAGATACACACAAATAACTCTCAACCTATCCTTGTGATCATATGTAAAAATACATACAGAACCTCAAAGAAGGGTCATAGTGTGCAATACAATTACATTCTTTGAGTTATATATATTTATAAATAAAGGGATGCAACGGAATACAGAGGAAAGAGGTATGGAACGGAAGGGGTGTGGAATGTATACAGTACGGAGACACAATGTAATCCAAGCTAGCCGAACGTACAATATTATGAACAGTTCCAGGGTGCCCAATGCCAGGAAATACTATGAAAGGCTCAAGGAGACATCTGTGCATATGTCACATCCTATAGGCCATAGAGAGGGGGCAATAGTAGTGTCTTGGGAGGTATATTCATATCAGAGAAATCATTGCATGGGCAATGAGGGGACACCAGTAAGGAGTGTGTAAAGTCTCCAGAATATAAATAAAAGAAATCTTTGAAATGACCATTGCGAGGATTGGGATTAGGGAAGTCTTCAAGGACTGGCCAATGGTGACCTTGGCAGCCAACAGAATATAACCAAGCACATATCGGCACTCCTTAGGCAGGTCATCTGGATAGAGATGAAGCATTGAAATTAGTGGTGTAAGAACGACCTCTGTTTCATATACCTGAGGAGCTAATTGAGAAACCTGGAGCAAAAAGGGTTGGATAAACTACCACATCCAAAAACGTGCAATAGGTCGCCAACCTCTCCACACAAATGCCAGCATAACTTTGATTGAGAAGGCCAGATTTTATGAAGGCTATTGGGTGTTAGATACAAACGATGTAGTAGTTTTACCAGACGCTCCACATGGTCAATGCATTTCGATCGATGAAAAGCAGTGGAATAGACAAGTTCCCACGGAGGGGCTAAACCCGAGATCCCATTCCCACACTAGTTGGGAACAAAATTTAGCAGTGAAGGTATCAGGCTGGAGAAGACGATACCAAAATGATATCGCTCCACTTTAGGAGAAGGAAAAATGTTTTCCTATGGATTCAGGTTTAGATATGTCTAATGAGGATAGATCACCAGTGAGGAGGGGAAAAATAGGCTTACAGATCTATCCCATGCACGTATCAGAACCAGCAGATTATTCTCAGGGTCAACAATAAAAATAAGCACATCCTCCACAAATAAGCAGATTTTGTGACATGACTCGTCTATTGTAATGCCAGGGAGGGAGTCACGAGGAGCCACGAGGAAGCCATTACAAAACACTCTTCATTCAAACAAGGAATGCAAAAAAGGACCCAGCAGGTAATAGTTAACAAGGTTCTACTACATATTGTCGCACTGTAGGTGTTCTAAGGCCTTCTCCACATTAAAAGTGAGAATAAGCCACTTGAGGAATTTAGCCAATGCACAACATCTTGCACCGATCTAGTAGCAGCCACAGCCGGTCTATCAGGGATAGGATGAATGAGGTAGGAGAAGAATGGAGACAATCCAGTGGCAATGTTTGATGACCGTTGACCAGTACATGTTACAGTACAGTATGGCACCGGGTCATGGAACAATAACTGCCCGAAACAGTGACAATCAGCAGTAACAATGTTAAGAACAGAAAGCCTAGTGGTGGCACAGAATGCAGGAAAGAAAATACAGCATGGAGTTTTTAAAGTATGGTGGTAGAGGGAAGGGGTAGATGGGAGGAGGAGGGAAGACACAGCGAACTAGAAAAATAAGCTACTGTAGGTAGGGGGAATAGAAAAGAGTAGGAGAAAAGGACAAGAGGGGAAAGAGAGGGAGAAAGAATCAGGTGAGCCCAGGCACTGAGGCAGAGTGGAACCAAGCCGTCTAGACTCTAGACCATATATAAATTTATATTGTTACATTGAAGTTTACCAAAGCAATGGGCCTATACAGTAGTTTTGACTCCTTCAAGAAAGTTAACTACAAGGGTAAACCATCTCTCGTCCAAGTGGAGGAGAGAAGACCTAGGCAGGTATTCTGGTGCCTTGTTTCAACACCTAACATAACCAAAGTGACATAAAATAAAAGGTGATTTATTTATTCCTGTAACATAGAAAGTGATGGCAGATAAGAGCCACATGGCCCATCCAGTCTGCCCCATTGTGTATTTAAAACTATACCAACCCAAATTTATTCACTATTTTGTTTGAGACTCAGAATNCCCTTATATTTATCCCAAGCATGCTTAAACTGTTCTNTAGTATTAGCCTCCACCACTTCTGATGGGAGGCTATTCCACTTATCCACTACCCTTTCAGTGAAATAATTCTTTCGCACATTTCCCCTGAACCTACCACACTCCAGTTTATAAACATGCCCTCGCGTTCTACTACACCTCTTTCTTTGAAAAATGCCCCCCTCCTGCACCTGGTGACATCCCTTGATATATTTCAAAGCTGCTATCATATCACCCCTCATAGAACTGGGGAAAATGTGTACTTGCTACCCTATGGGGGGTATTTACTAAGGGTCGAATTGTCAGCGCGAATACAAATCGGACCAATTCGAGTCGATTTTTAAATCGAACCGGTGCGCGATTTATCGTATTCACGAAGGATCAAATTTGGATGCCCGAATAAATTCGATCGCGATTTGCTTCGAATTATGCCTTTATGACCCGCGATTTCGTGAATTTGTGCCTCGAATTCAGCATGACGTCACCATTGTACACTTGTCAAATCGAAGTTTCATGAATGACTTCTCGAGGCAGCCTGTCCCATTCTTGCCACAGGCAGTAACAACAATTTTCTGTACGCACATTTGATTGATATATTTTTTGTGATCAGGACCAATACCATTATGTATATTTTGAGTGAGTATAAAAAAAAAATTTGCATACATGAAGCCTCCTACATACATGTTAGCGTGAGCATATGTTTAGGATTTAAGAAATTGTGCCACTTTTGTTAAACATATTGTAAAAAATGGTTTGCATAGGGAAAATACACAATTCGGGAGCCCTGTAAAAGCGATTTTGTGAACGCAAATTCAGTCCTATTCGAGGGTCGAATTCACAATTCGATCTTTAGTAAATCTACTTGCCAACGGCGGAGATAGGGAAAAATTGAAAATTCGATTTGCAAATCGAGCCTGTAATTCGAACAATAATTCGGACGCAAATTCATTCGGACCTGCGATTTCAGACAAAGTCGGCCCTTAGTAAATACGAAGATGGCAAATTCGGACCACAATTCGAGGACAGAAATCGAAATCCTCAATTCGACCCTTAGTAAATACCCCCCTATGTGTAACAGGCATGAAATTGCCCAGGCAAAATTAAATAATGTTATTCACACATAAATATTATGTGTCATAAATTGCACTCCATTAACAATAATTACTAGTAAACAGACTTCTAATTGGCCATGGTGATTTCATTATGAGAATTCGTCATGACGAATTTACTGAAATTCGTCAGTGTATCCGTCAGTTTAGTGCAATATCACCTGACGAATACCCGTTTTTCNTCAATGGGATATCGTCAGCATTCGTCAGCCATTACAATTCGTCAATACAATTCATCACTTACTGAATACTATACATCACCAGTCATTGACAAATTTTGATCACTGACGAACGCTGACGAAAAGAAATCTCTGCAGAATTCGTCAGTTAGTGAATTCTCCCCCAAGGTCGCCAAAAGGAATGGGAATGGGAGGTACTAATTAGATGTTGTTGAGTATAGTAATATTCCAAAATAATTGAAGGCGCATTCATCTTGATATTACATTAGCCCCATTGTTAATCAGGCCCTGGGTTTAAGTGTGCAAGGAAATTGGAGTACCAGTCATAGGGAGTACATTAGAACTCCACATATATAAGACTATTTCCAGGGATCAAATTCAACATCTCAGAGCTGTGAGGAAGAAGAGCTACCACAATGACTGGTATATACTGGTGCATATACATACATACTGGTGCATATACATACATTTTATGCTATATTATTACAATCCCTTGGACACAATGAAAAATGATATAACTGTGATATAACTATAACTAGGAAACAATTGGATTGTCACTATAATATTTGACCTTCGCATGCAGAGCAAAAGAAAAAAAAAGCGGGAACGCATTTGTCATATTTTACAGCAAGTGTCCACTTAGATCAAAAGCATAATTCTCTGTTTCAAATTCACATGTAAAACATGCCCTTTTAAGCAATGTTAAGAATGGCGCACTCCATACAGCATGTGCTCCCTTCGAATATATAATATGACCTCTCTGCTTTCACACTCTCAGTGCAAGCTGTGCCGGGCTACGGCAGTAATCACAGAGCAGCTAGAAAGGAGGGGCACAAAATATGGGGCACAAGTGTCGCTTTAACTCTGGTTAACATTCTTGAAGTAGTTCTGAACCAAATGTCAGCTGCTAAGATCAATAGAGGGTCTGCTTTAGTCAGCTCTCTAAGATTAGAATAAACATGAGAATAGCTACATGCATGGGTACATCTCTGAGTACTTGTGCTTGTATTAATGTGTATGGATGCTATACAGACTGTATAAATAATTATAGTAGTATACTATACTATGATGTGAGTATCTTATATGCTCCAGAAGAGTTAGCAAGTAACACATATATATATATATATATATATATATATATATATATATATATATAATGTAAAACATTAAATGTAATTACATCTAAGGTTACATTTACTAAACTTTGGAAAAGAAAAACTGGAGCTGTTGTATGTACATAAATCTAAACCAAATCTAGCTGACCTTCTCTAACATAAAATAGGAATAGGTGATAGCTAGAATCTTATTGGTTGCTATGGGCAGATTAGTACATTTTTTATTTTATTATTTTCTATTTGATGTATATCTGACCAAAATATATCAACATTTCATCAATATTTAATATTACTAACTTTAGAATTGAGCCAAAGCTATTTTCTGCTTGCGCTTTTCACAACCTTATAGTGGAAAAGAACTAAATATGTGGTATGAAACATCTCTTATTATCACTGAAAAATAATGAAGTCGCACCTAAGCAGAAAAACAAGACTCAAAGCAACGTTCTTCATGTTCATAGCATACACACCTGCTGCACTATGGTTGTTAATTCCAAGCACAGTTGAATGACATTGTTTCTTGTAACGGAATAATCTGTCACAGCAGCAAATGGCGATCTAGAAAATGAAATACATTTTAACATGTGTCAAAAAAACTTCAAATATATCAATAAACATAAAATACACATTTGCACTGGTGGCTGATTTGGAATATTTATTTTAAAATACTAGAATTGGATCCAATACTTCTGTTCTCCCCACAGTGTTAATGATAATGGGTGAAACAGAGGGGGTCAGAGGGCCAGATTCAGATGTACACTCTCATGACTTACACTCTAATGGTCAAAACCATGTTGAATTGCAGGGGACATAAATTAAATTAATTGCAATCAGTATTAGAGTTGAAAGATGATGTTTTCAGCACAAGTCTAATAACAGTGTAACAGTAACAGTGTAACAGTAACAATAAAGTATTCTCCCTGCATGCAAACACTAACATTTATTTTACCTCCCCTGCAATTCAATATGGTTTTGCCCATGAGAGTGTAATGAGTGTAAGTCATGAGAGTGAGCACACTCAACTCTTACCACACATTGGAAAATTTAAGGTATGGATCAGACCATTCAAGAAGGGTGAGTAGCCTCCCCTTGCCCATATGTAAGTCTGCTTCTAAAAAATACTATTATGGTGACGGAAGTGATTTAGAAGAGCAGAAGAACTGTGTGTGGATTATTAGGTTAATGTTCACTCTGGATATAGAAAAGGCTATAACCTGTAAGAGGCATTCTGATTGTTATTTGCAAAGCCGATATCATTCATTCTACAGTGTGATATTCTATCAGAGAACTCTAGAGCGGCAAGGGACAACATCCATTACCCATTAACAAAGGTTTATTTGTTTTCATGAATCAGCAGTAGACTTAAGGTTGGACTATGACTTATGGGGAAGGAGGTTACATTTCACATTAACTAGTGGACTTACAGACCTCCACATGCGCTCAGAGGTCTGGATCCTGTACATATAGTGGGTCATGTAGACTGTGACGCATTTCTACTCCAAACAAGAAACCTGCTCTTAAATGTGTCTGTGGATACCTGCATACACATGCAATGCATTTCTGCATTTTACATTAATACATTATGTATTTTACATAATACATTAATGTAAGTAGACATACTTCCAGTTACCGTATATATGGGCCCATTATATAATATATAGCAAACAGCATGTCAGTATGTTTATCATAATCTCTTAAAAAGGAGATGTCACTTGTCTCCTAGGGCTATGACAAAAACAAATATCTTTTTCTTTACACGTGCCTGATTTGTGTATGATATATATAAAATGCCACAATATCGCATTAAATGATTTAACAATTATAGAGAACCACTTACTTATCCAGTTTATGCCCTATCCATCTTTTCTTAAGGTTATCAATGTCATCCTGATCAGCGTGGCAGTACCTAAGGCAAGAGAAGGACTTAAACATACAAGAAGAATTGTGGGCAACACAAGGATACAATTCATTTCATTGTACATTGTTCTTGGTAACAACTGAACAATGAGATACTCAAAATAAACAGAATTGCTATTCACACCCTGTGATGAGACCATGATGTGACAGGGGAAATACAGAGATATGCTAATATTAGGAGAGAGCTTGAGATGAGAAAAAAACTTTACATTATATTTGCATGACAATTCTGTGTAAATCCAGATCAAAAAACAAAACAGCATCTTCAGGGTATGTGAGAAAGACATAGATCTTAACCCACTGCAGGCAGACGTTTGATTGTGTCTTTTGTGCTAAAATAAAAAATGACATAACCAGATACTTGATCGTAGTGATATTATTTCCTAAGAGTTCTTAGTATAAATTGTCTTAATATTGCAAACCATTAGGGTACACAAAGACATCAGAATAGAATCAGAATCCCCCAAATATGATGGGGGTTTTGACCATGAGATTGGAAGCCCTATATGTCTGTATGACCAAATGTTACTCTGGAACCAAATTCCTGACAAGTCTGTACTACTCTGCAAAAAGAACCATACATCACTGTATAGTGATGTATGAAAAAGTACCAAAATTGGGGCACTAGCGGGTATAATTACTAAGCGGTGAGATTGCAGTGAGATTGGAAAGTGGGGATGTTGTCCATAGCAACCAAATGTCGAAATTGATTAAAAAAACAATAATCCTAAGTGTCAAAAAAATGTTAAAATATGCAATACCAACATTGGGGTATATTTACTAAGCCGCGAGTTTGCAGTGAGATTGGAAAGTAAAGATGTTGCCAATAGCAACCAATCAGATTCGAGTTCACATTCTCCAGTGTGTAAAATGAAACAGAAAGCTTGAATTTGGGCAACAGCTCCACTTTCCAATCTCTCTGCAAACTCGCGGCTTAGTAAATATACCCCATTGTCTAATACATGGTTATAACATAAATGTTATTTGAAAATTTTATACTCCTGTTGTAGTTAGCCCCTGATTTGTATGTACTTCTATGTACTGTGTGGTTAAAAAATGTATCTAAGCCAAATGCATAGCAAAATGCCCTAAAAAAGAAACTTGGTTGTGTTATGAACCATTAGAATATGCAGGATCCTATAAAAGACAAATTTCAGGTCAGTCATGAAGCACTAAGCAGAGCATAATAAAATGTTGCTGCTTATGTACAGATCGCTAGTTGGCATCCAGTTAGTTATTAAATATCTGGTTTAAATTAAATCTAAGCAGCCACTAGTGTAGCATGTGCACAGACCGATACCACAAAAGTAACTGTGGATCAAAAATGAAAATAAAATGGGTTGGAAAGAAAAAAATAAAAATAATCAGGATAAATAGAGGCAAATAGTTGTTGCATATTGTTTCGTATACTGATATTTATATTTACAGAAAAATACCCAGAAATATATCTAAATATAGGATTACATTAATTGTGAAATTTTCATATTAAACAAAACCAAGAATTAAAATGAAATAAGTGTACTATGGTGTAGTACTAGTACATAAGATGTGCAACCAAAAGCGTGATGAATGAATTACCTAACATACAATGGTAATAATATGGTATTTGATGTCATGAGAACATGTGGTCAATTTTCAAGAAATGAATCTCTTCATTAAGACCAGGCAGACTAAAGGTGTTAGACTCTTCATCCTATAGATCCATTCCTTTTTGAGGAGGGCCCTTGTTTAGTCACCCCCTCCATATCCCCAATTGTACTTGTTCTAGGCTCATAGTCTTAAGGCCCTTGGGGTCACTTATGATGGTATCTGGCAAAATGTCTAGCCACATTGTGAGAGTTTTCATTCTTTGTTTGTCTCTCTCTGCATTTCTTATGGAACACACATGTTTAAGGGGTCTACAAGTCATGCCAATGTACGTCAGAGGGCATAGACATTGTAAACCATAAATTACATTGCAAGAAATACAGATTGGCAGTTTGAAGCAAAAGTGTGATGTATACCCCTAAATTGGGGTAATAGGCATCAAATCGGGAAAGTTTCTTGTCCCTCCAAACTAGAACCATTGGGGGAGGGATTGATGCAGGCACCCTGGGAATTTCCTGGATTTTTCATGCAATCTAAACAAGGTAATAAAGATATGATGTATTTATTTTGACAAATGTATGGCTATACTGTACTTCACCCCCAGTTACTGATGTTATTCAGAGCTGAGACAATAAAGGTGACTGGCACCTTCAGCTGCCTTAGAAATCAAGTCATACAAATGATTTTCCCTTAAGAAACGCAATTGTGCACAATCATAAAACTCATACAACCTAATGTATAAAGGATTCCAACCCTCAGACAGATGCAAAGTGTCTTTTTTTATTATCACTTTAACATAATGCAGAATCCATTCTCACATGTGAGGTTTAGAGATAGAATAGCTCATTTCATTGTCTAATTCACATTACGCCATTTCATCAGATGTATAAACATACCAAAAACAGTAAAATAAATTAAATGAATAATTCAAATTGCAATAAATGTCACAATGTTCAGATATGTCAGAGAATGTGCAATATTTCTCTTTTTCATAAAAGGAAATTATTTAGCATTAGGTTGTGCTGGTATTTCCACACATAGTATAACCATACAGCCATTGTTATCTGAATAATATGTTTGGAGATCACAATAAATTGCCTATGTATGCACAATAAGCAGAGGTGGTTAAATATGAATCTTTGTCAGGATTTCAATGCCAAAATTGATTGCGTGATGCTCTCCCAAGAAAAATAAATTGGAATAGATAAATGTAACAACATCTATATACAAAACATCAATGTCCAGGTCATTGCAGCCGCTGACTCAATCCATTGTACAGAGCAATCCAAGCATTATATATTTCATTCAGCGTGTCCCTTTAAAACTAAGAATGGGTGTGAACAGAGGACCCAGTCACAATCACAGTCATGGGGTTATATTTACTAAGCAGTGGGGAAAGTTGCCCATGGCAACCAATCAGATTCAAGCTCACATTCTGTAAAATTAAACTGAGAGCTTAAATCTGATTGGTTGCCATGGGTAACTTCCCCACTTTCCGATCTCACTGCTTAGTAAATATACCCCATGGTATTGATTTTTGGGATTGACCCTGTCTCAATCTCACCTAAAAGCATAGAGAAAGTTCTCAGGTATCGCAGCTTTAACACTGTTTATTAATTGTGTGCTAACAGGGAAACACAGGGCTGGACTTCTGAACGTCAGCAAATGTATGCATACTGCACATGTATGTAACACATCAGCTGTTTGTTTGCACTGCGTAGGCCCAGAACAGGACTTTATGGGGCCCATTCAATCCCCCTTCGCACTATGATTTCTGCCTTACGCTATTTGCGTAAGGCAGGAAATCTCGCGTTTTTTCGTTCGCACCTCATAGAGGTGCATACAAAAAAACGTGAGGTTTCAGTCCTGTAATAGACAGGAAAAAGCGCACTTCGCATTTTTTCTCGTCTTCGCGCGGGATTGAATCGGCCTGTATGTGTCGGAAAACTTAGTGGGGTTAGTGGGGTTCAGAAACAGTAAGTGCAAGGGTGTGCTGTGGGGGTAATTAACAATTTTCTAGAGGAACTCTATCATACACATACGGGTGACAGGGCTGATGCTAGGTCTATGGTCTATGGTCCTAGGCAAAATTCAGCTGCTACTGCACCCCCCATTGAGGGAGTCTTCCCATTAATATTTACAGTTTCTTACTATAATATCCATTATGACATTATGACTACATTTACTGATTAAAAATACATCACTGTAAACAGTACCTAATAATAGCAGGGATAATATCTATTGAATGGTAAGGGATTACTCGATTTATTGTACAAAGTGGAAAATATTGCAAATTAAATGACAGTGCAATATCCTTATAATCGATGTAACAACATGATCATGAAAAGTAATTTAATTCTAAAGTCATGTGCATTCATCAGCTAAGCTTATCATTAGCTAACAGGATTAAGCGCAACATCAAAATAAGCATAGTAAAATTAGTATAGAGTAATGAACATACTTAAATGCTAACTACCTTTAGAAATGGCAAGCTCCAATGCATTTAGCCTTGCAAACAAAATAGAAAACTTTCTCATTCAAGAGAATAAAAATACATTAGCACAGTGTATTTCATGTGCTATCAACTTTTGAAGAATAAGGATTTATATTGGTTTTGTAAACAGCTACATAAAATAAACCCAGTCAAGTATTCAAAAGCAGATATTTAAATCGGCCTCCTTCTCTCCTAGAAGCTTCTCTAAGAAGTTCTAAATCTGACATTTTTAATGGTCTGGGAATGTCAGGCAGTTACAGTATTGTCTTCTGATACAGTTATGATACCGCAGTTGAGGGAAATTATTATTATTCAGACATACTGCAGTGAAAGTGTTTAAATACAATCCTACCAAATGAACAAAATTAGCAGTCTATGTATTATACTGCACAATGGTGAAATGGCTTTTAGATTTATGATCATTTCACTATAAATATTTAAGGGGTGATACGTTAAATGGCAAATGTTAGAATGCTCGGAAAATATATCATAAAATTTGTATATATAAAAAAAAATATTTAATATTTAGTCTACAGGATTGCTTTTATTGTAGCATAAATCATATATTCCTTGAGCTGGATTCAGATGTCCATGCACAGTCTCATAGTAACTGTGCATGTATGTGGAAGTTGTTACAATACCAGTGTCCTAATGTACGGAATGTAAAGCCATACACAAGGGAATTCAGCCAACATGCCGAACCATACCCTGTATTAGCCTACACGCACAAACTAAGGGAAAGTGACCATGTAAGTGATCAAACGTAGGCCGATTTTCACACTTTGATAAATCCTGTTACGTCTCTTATGAGTGGACTGCAGTCTGTATTCAGCCCTTAGTAGTAAATTTTCAGCAGTATTTCCAAGACGCTTACTGACTTATCTGCTTAATTATATAATTAGCTACTTACATACTTGAAATCATCTACAAAAGTTACTAGATAACCTAAAGTGTAACATCTGCACACTTAATAGTCCAGAACCCTATACAAGATATGGCACATACCTCACGGTGGTCTGAATGCAAACCCATGTGATTTAAGTAGGTTTCTCTGGTAGGTTGTTTGGCAGCTGACTAAACTCTCCCATGTCTATGTGTAATTGCACCTATGTATCAATCTCCTATAGAATGTAAGTCTTCGGGCAGGGCTCCCTTCCTTACCCATTCTGTCTAATACAAATTGTAAAGTGCTACGTGGTATGATGCCGTTATATAAAATACTGGCTAATAAATGTCAATGTGCTCAGATTTTAGTGTTGCATAAAACAATTTAGAAGACATTCCTGTTGCAAAGTTCACTGAAAGAACTCATACCTGTCTAACCAGGCAAGAAGACTCTTTGCAGATCCGATAAGGTCTACAACGGAGGTAAGGAAGTCATTGGGCAATTTTCTGCTGCTCTTTCCATCATAATGTCCGCTTCTCCTTCTTCCGGTTATAAAATTTTGCAGATTTTTGGCAGATGCATTTAATTTGTGAGAAAGAGTTTTTAGATTTTCAGTTTCCAAACCATAATTCTGGAATTATAAGGCAACAAAAGGGTTTTAATAAGTTTATGAAAATATACAGAACCAAAAACATAGAACTGCATGATGGGTATATAGGGACATTGGCATCAATTAACACTTCCATAGGCTGTCTACGCAAGTCACCGTTACCCAACGGTAACATCTGTAAATGTTTGTGGCAGATGGCTATCCTGTGGACATGGGTATCGGCTATGGATATCCTATTGTACGCAAATCAGTTCTGTATGCTAGGAGAACCATAAGGGGGGGCGTTAAAAAAAATCAGCATTCCTAATTCGCAAAAGGGGTACGGCTAGGCACGCATATTAATATAAAGGCCGGTGTTGGATCAACTTTAGAAGGGAGCAAATTTGTGTGGAGAGGTTATGGTCGCACATGAGTGAGGAGTAATAGGAGAGTTCAAAGACTCCATACTTCTGTACATACTGAGTATGTTGTGGATCTGGTCCATAGTTGTAATAATCATTCAAGTACTAAGGTAAAGAAATCACTATGAAGTTGATGATGATGATGGTGAATTCTTCCACAATTCTTACCAATGCACATAGTAAGTCCACTGCTTCGAGAATTAGCTCCTGGTGGCCGATGCGTGTAACTCCCAGCTCCTCCAGTTCCTGATGAGTGATGCGTAGCAACTGATCCCCAGCAATCTTTTCCCTCTCAAAGTTTTTTATATACTGTTGCAAACAGTCATCCAGACCTGATGGGAGACAATGACATCACTGAAGTATGTATTGACTTTTGTTACACACTACAAGAATGTGTTTTGCTTCATTCACATGAAGACCAGGGACTAAATTTACTAATCTGCGGGAATGAAAAAGTGGGGATGTTGCCCACAGTGACCAATCAGATTCAACTTTCAGTTTCATTCATCTTCTTACTTAGTACATTTAGGCCCAAATGTCTTCTTTGTTTTTAATATTAACATTTACATGTGTCTCAATAATTTCCTTGTTATCCAAAGGGAAACCCATTCAACAAACAACACTGCAATATTAATACCTTTTCAGTAGGGTTTTCATTACATGCACATATAAAGCAGTTTTTCCTGATGTCAGGATGGACTGGGCCACTTGTTCCTGGCATTTACATTACACAGACCAACCTTGCTGTGGATTCCAATCATAGATAATGCACATAGGGGCATTGCTGGCACAATGTAACAGGAATCCTAAAATAACAGTGTGTTCCGATCTCTAGAAAAGCTGCCTGCTGTTATTATAGGGGACCACCATAGAGATATAATGACTTAACCTACTGCACATGGTGCTTTTTATCTAAAAGCATTATTTGAGAGAATAGTTAGTAATATATTATTAAAATAAGGGTTAATGTTCACACAATATGAAGAAAAAGGGGCTGAAAGCACCAAAAAGACAACCATAAAATGCTAGGAGAACATTAGCACATTATATAAGATTATGAAATTATATTTAAACTAATAGAATTAAAATACTTCATCATGACCCAGACTATGCAAGGCAATGGAGCCGCATTAATTCAAGACCATATATCTGGATTTGTATGTTCATTCATCATTTTATAAATATATTGTGCCCTTGACAAATGTAGCTACTGGGTAAATGGAAATAATGGTAAGGATCTACACACTCCACGTACAATAACATGTATAACAAAACATAATTCAGAAAAACACTGTAAGTGTGAGTTATAATTTTGGTGTTTAAATAAATTAAGTCAACTGGTTTTAGTACATTTATTCGATTTATTTTATACAATTGTATTAATTAATACAATGTTAGTAAATGTTAGTAAATAATTATACTGACTTTTTATGCATTTTTCTGTAGTTGGGAAAAATGAATTTGCCAGGCACAGGCAGTCTACCCCCACTCAGATTTCAGTTAATTCTTAATGAAATTCCCGGGTCAACACCATTCAGATTACCATTCATGGTGATAATAGTAAAAACTATTACACTACACTATACAAAGTTTACTGGAGCTATGATTGGCTATTGTAACACAAGCCGCCCTAAAATGGGCGTGGCTAAGATGTAATGAGATGACATAAGTGCACACTTTAAAAGCTACATAGAATAAGTAAACGTTTTTCCACAACCCTGTCCTCACCTGGTATCACCCTAAAGTGAAGCATGCGGGTCGGGGGAGCGCAAACTAACACTAGTTCCCTATGATCAATTAAAGAACAACACACTTTCAATTCACTTCAATATTTTACACTAGACAGTTAATATAACTAATAAGACATTAATCACACATTATTGCAGTTTGAAAGAGATGTTATTTCAAGGACCCCAGTTAGGATCTGGTCGTGATCTTTAGGGAACAGCAAATAGATGCATTTCCTTACATTATAAATATCAATATACAATGACAATCCACATTACTTTTTAAAATATTAATATTATATTAATATATACTACTGTGTTTCCCCGATAATAAGACACTGTCTTTTTTCAGGACAAAAAAACACCATAGGGCTTATTTTCAGGGCAGTGCTTATTTTTATTGACCTTGTGCTGCCAAGTGCTGCTGACATTATGACACCTCATTGTTCCCCCAAGTGCTGCTGACATTATGACACCTCATTNTNCCCCAAGTGNTGCTGACATTATGACACCTCATTGTTCCCCCAAGTGCTGCTGACATTATGACACCTCATTGTTTCCCCAAGTGCTGCTGACATTATGACACCTCATTGTTCCCCCCAAGTGATGCTGACATTATGACACCTCATTGTTCCCCCAAGTGCTGCTGACATTATGACACCTCATT
>JABWIB010000059.1:181223-193749 GCA_016617825.1 Platyplectrum ornatum | reverse complement strand
GCTGGAAGCAGTGACGCAGGTAAAGCTGGAAGCAGTGATGCCGGTGATGCTGGAAGGAGTGATGCAGGTTAAGCTGGTAACTGTAGTGCAGGTGACGCTGGGAGCAGTAATTCTTTTAGTGGGTTTCTGCACTTATCTGCGTGTAGGGAAATCGCCCCATTAGTGGTGACAGACAGATGTGTAGTCTATCACTGCAGAGCCCTGGGCCTAAATTTACTAAGCAGGGAGATTGCAGGGAGATGCTATCCAATCAGATTCAAGCTCTCAGTTTCATTTTACACACTGGAGAATGTGAGCTTGAATCTGATTGGTTGCTATGTGCAACATCCCCACTCTTCACGCTCCCTGCGATCTCACCGCTTAGTAAATTTAGGTTCTTTATTGTAGATAGACGCACCTACCCACATTTATTTTTCTATGTTCACTATAAGTTCCCAATTTTCCCCACAAGATCTGTGAGTCTGAACACAGGAACATGAAGGAATTCCTCCAGAGGTTAGTAAAGTATTAAAGTTGAATATTCTTTATATATATATATATATATATATATATATATATATATATATATACTTCAAACTCGTTCATGTGTCCTAAATGGCGCAAAAAGAGGCGGGGCTTGTATGGGATGTGGGTGGAGCTGGAAATGAGCAGGGTTATTGTAGCACAAGATGCAGAGCATATCTCAGTTTCCTCAATGTTAGGAGCTATGGTTCTGCATATAGGTAATTTTCTCTCGGTTCCCGACACATGGAAGCTGTGATTTCTGCCGGGGGGGATAATTGACAGGGTGCCAAAACGTCAGCAATTTCTGCATTCTGATTTTATCTCTAGAATCTAATAAACAGATAGTAATGATATATTTTATATATCATAAACATGTCAGGTTTTAGTATGCACTATGGATGGGACATAATGACACATACCAATTGAATATGGCAATTTAATTGTTTTTGTAAATGTGGTAGTGTCACCAGTTATGTAGGAAGCATTACTGCAAAATGTCTGTATTACATCTATCTGCCTGTCCCCTACACTGGCTGACACTGACTGACCATGGCAGGAGATACATGTAGCTACAGGGAAAGCTGTGTCGAGCTAAAGGGCAGTTTAGGGTTAGGCTGATAGAAAGGTTAAGGATAGGCTGCACAGATGGAGGGTTAACATTGAGCTGCAGAAGAGGGAGGGTAAATGTTAGGCTGTTAGAAAGAGAAGGCTCTGGGTCGTGGACAGTTAGGGTTAGGGTGAGGGAAGGAGAGGGTTAGGGGAACATGTATGGTGGACTCTGGTCCACATCCTTTTTTTGCAGCATCAGAAAGTAAAGGTAAAATTCCAAGGGTGTATCTGAGGAATACGTTTTTTGGTGCTTGTGAAAACTTTGTCGTGTCCACGTATAATATGTTTGCCAATGTCTGCTTTAAACTTTTAGGGATCACTCCAGAGGGTGAATGTACACTATTTGCATAGCATATCTGGGTGTGCTTCAGAACTGCTCATGCTGAGAACATATGTGCACATACTCTCACCTGATTGCAACTCGATGCATGCGCTTCTGAAAGTCGTGAACAAAGTGATTAATTTAGTGCATTTACATTGCATTATTTCCCTATTTATAACCTCAATTTCCAGCATATATTACAGTGTACTACCCTGAACTTGCACATCATATATGGTCATGTAGCTGTATTACATTTGACTGTTTTGTGCCCATACCCTATGTGTCCTATGTGCCTATTCATTTATGGCGTGTGTTTTTGGATCACACGAAGGGCCAGATCCAGACTTACTATTGAGCTTTTGTGGGTACTAGTGGGTAAAACCATTATGAATTGCAGGGGGGTAAAATGAATGTCAGTGTGTGCATGCACGGAGAATACTTTATTGTTGCATGTTGCACACAGATACTGACCAGCGTTACTGTTACACTGTTATTACACTTGTGCTGGAAACATCATCTCTCAACTCTAATACTGTGTCCAACTAACTAGATTTACCTCCCCTGCAATTCATAGATCCGTAACTTTATGCTCTTAAGTTCAATAGTGCGTAAGTCTGGATCCAGTTCTGAGTCATAAATATCTTTATAATACAATGCAATCATTATCACAGAAATAAATAAAACATCCGTATCAGTTGAATACATAATCCACTTCATCTGTTTGCAGAACCTTCGCTCTGTCATGTCCAAGACTAATTACCGGGTGTTTTTTTCAGATTCATCATTTGGGGAGATTTTCTGATGTGAGAGTCTGGGAAAACAACAACCGTGTCTGTGACTCATTGATAACAACCAAACACATGACTAAATAACCTGTGCGCTGGCTGAGGGACGGCACCCATTTCTCACTTTACGAGAGCCTTACACCTGCGAGCGAGTCGTTAACATCTGCTTCCTCTTCCACTTACGCATAAAGTCCCCTTTTTAGGGAAAAAGCTGTCGTGTCATTTTTGAAAGTTATACCGAGTCCCCTTAGATGAAAGGTTATGTATGAGACGTATGGTGGTTGTTGGGTTACTCCTAGGTGCTCAGTACTGCCAATATTGCACCTTCCCAGCCGGGTAATTATCTGCGTCAAGATATTTTGGCATCACAGTGGGTAAAGGACTGATACTATATAGACATGGGGGCCCAAAGCATGTAAAAAAATAAAAATATATTATATATATATAAACTGCACATTACATTACCTGACTGTTCACCTCACACCGAGTCTGGCAGCATCATTCGTACTGGAGGTGTTGGAAAGTTTGGGTTATTGTAGTAAATATTATTATCCAGGGCCGCCATCAGGGGGGACAGCCAGGCCTACAGTCCCGGGCCCCGCCATCCCCCCAACCCCCCCCGGCAGTGGCCCGGCGCACTGTACTGGTGTGGCGGCCGCTGCCGGCAGCCTGTCTGCAGGGCCGGCGCGCCCATTAGGCGAAATAAGGCTATCGCCTAGGGCGGCCGGCCGGGGGAGGGGCGGCAGCGAAGGGGGGGGGAAAAAAAAAGAAAAAAAAAAGTGTTATTTAATTACCGCCCTCCGCAGCAGTTTTGAAGCGGCTTGACGTCATCACGTCGCGACGCAACGTGACGTGATGACGTCACGCCGCTTCAACGTGGGGGCGGTGCTAGGTCTGCCTAGGGCGCCGACAGACCTAGCGCCGGCTCTGCCTGTCTGAACTCCATTATTGGTTTCTAAATGAGTTTAAATAGGCCCGACAGCCTCCTGCGGTGACGTCCAGGCGTTACGTGGGGGGCCAGGCCCTGTTATTATCTAAATGAACATGATTGCCACTGGATCCAGCCTTCCATACAGTCAAGGAGAGGCCACGAACGGATTGGGAATTGAAGATTGGGAAGAAAATTCAAAAGAGGCCACATGTGGATCAACCTTATAATGTAGATGGGTTGTGTATAGACAGTGAGGTATGGGAGTTAAAATCGAATGCAACAATAAAACGACTGAACGTCCTGACCCACCACAGATTGTAACTCTGCACAGGGTGGCATGCGTGCAGCAGGACTTTACTGTACACTTGAAATGCCCAATCTCTCCCCCTGTGATTTTCCTGTTCCAGATATGAGCACTGCTCTAGCTCAGATGTGTAAATTCTCACCAAAAATAGAGAAGTTCATGTGAACCATCAAAGAGGAAGACATGAGGCACATCACTGCCCTGACCTCCTCATCCCAGCCTCAAGCACCGCTCTGTCCAGCCTAACTCCTGCACCCTGGGGGCACAGCACGGGTCACACCAAAGTCCAAGGGCAGACGTTTCTGTGGTGTCTTCCTGTTACGCCAGGGTGCATGAATGGCTGCACGTGCTGCAGTGGCAAAGAAGCCGCAATCCCGCCAATGGAAAACGTAAAAGATTGTATCTGTGGATGTGGCTCATTGCCTTAAACCCTAATGCAAGAGATCTTTCATTTCCCAGGAAGAAACGACAACACTCCCCAGTTACAACGCGTTTCAATCACCATGGACTTTATGAAGCATTCTGCCATCTGATAAACCGGCATTGTTTACCCAGCAGAATGATCTATCAGTTACTAACCTAACTCAACTTTATGGCACAATAAAGAACGTTAAATAGGATCGGATACCCCTCTGTGACCTCTCATCCATGTTAGCCTATAGATTGTTAAGGAAGTCAGTGTGACAGGTAATCTCAGGTAATGCCATCTACAACAGAAGACAACATTTTGCCAACAAGAGGGCAGGGATATGGGTGTGATTTACATAAATCACCCCTCTGCCCCTCTCCCCAGGATCTTCGCTCTTCGCCCGGGAGTTTGGCAACCCTAATATATGGATATATATAATGGATGATCTAGAATCTGCATACTGCAGGCATGCCACTACAAGGAGCGCAAGGGGTTGACTGATACGAGGGGTTCAGGGGAGATGACCCCCGTGTAATAAACTATTTATTAAGCTGTCAGCTTCTGTTAAAGAGATCGACCACTTCAGCCCCTCCACTATTACCACGTCTTCACCCATCCGGACTCCCGCCTTCTTGCTATCGGCCATGGGAAAAGTCTTGCTTTATCTGGTAAAGAATACTAATGGATGATATTGTAAAATGTTCCTTTAAGGCCAGTCCCTTGTTAAATAATGGCATCTGTATTATTTGCTTACAGATGGCAGAAGGGGGCTGATCTTGCTCACCTACAATTATAGATTAGCGTGTACAGTGTTTTTGGCGTTACTTGCTATAATGAAGCATTTCGAGGTGGGTGTAAGCAGTCATACACTGCTTGCTCATGTAGCACAGCGTTTCATTAGACTCGAGGTGGACTGTGGCATGAGTCAGAGTATTTTCCCCAGCGTGAGATGTATGCGTATAGAGGAACTGAACAGAGACTGGTGTAGTGTGGCATTATACATCGTCACATTCTGATGGATAGTCATCACCCTGGCTAAAAGACATTCTCAATAAAAGGCTTCTAAAGCCGACATTCAAGTAATTCTAAAATGTGGACCATAGTCGATATATGGGATGTCTTCCCATTACCTGTTACTGGAATTAATCAATGCTATTTTATGACATTTGTTCCAGTGTATTCAATGCTGTAACCTCCAATAAAAAGTAAAAAAAACAAAACAAAACAAATTATGATTTTCTGTGGTTTTATCACAGTTTCAAAAGAAGAATCTGCCCCACACACTAGGACTGATAATTGTGAAATAGGGCTGATAATCATCTGGGCCTAAATTTACTAAACGGGGAGATTGGAGGGAGATTGAAAAGTGGGGATTCAGATCACATTCTCCAGTATGTAAAATGAAACTGAGAGCTTGAATCTGGTTGGTTGCTATGGGCAACATCCCCACTTTTCAATCTCCCTGCTTAGTAAATTTAGGCCCAACTGTGTGGCCAGCTTAAGTTTAGCACAATCTATATCTTTTGATCAAATAACATAACCATACCTCCCAACAGTTGGCTGGGGGAGACCGGGATACCTTGGTCCCTGGCCCTGGCCCATCAGAAACTCCACCCCTGACCCATCAGAAACTTCTCCCCCAGGCCAGACCACACCCCCTTTTGACGGTATGGTTGGCTATTTTATTGCAAAAAAGAAATTACGTTGATGCATAGCATTTTGCCTCCTTATCGGGACAAACTTCTATGCATCAGGTTGGGAGGTATGACATAACAGTTGGGAGGTATGACAAAACAGTTGGGAGGTATGACATAACAGTTGGGAGGTATGACATAACAGTTGGGAGGTATGACATAACAGTTGGGAGGTATGACATAACAGTTGGGAGGTATGACATAACAGTTGGGAGGTATGACATAATGGATCACTGGGGATGTTACATAGTTCTACACACTGCCTGATAATGGAGGGTCCCTTCCATCACCCTGTACCCACCCTAATAGAAGTTCTAAGCCATTTGATTATCAGATGGCAGCATTTTTGGCCTGACATTTAAATAATATGCAGACTACACCCAAACTCCTACTTTATAGTTCTAAGCTACCCTATCCTGAAACAACACTCCTGACTGATCATTTTTACCTTGACCATTCACTCCCCCCCCCCCAGCAATGTCTTTTTTGTTACAAATGTTTAACACTACACAATCTATAACACTGTGCCTTACATCTGTCATTATTGGTTGAACAGATCATTCAGGGTCAGTCTGGGAGCATTCTGCAAAACACAAACAATAATTAAAAATCTTTATTAATAATCATAAAAATCATTATTAATAAACATAAAAATCATTATTAATAAACATAAAAATCATTATTAATAAAAAATAATAATAAAAAAAACACAAATTGGACCAGATTCAGACATCATAAAAATCATAAAATTTTGCATAACGGATCGATTCCTCTCTGCGCTATGATTAGTGTAGGCATCTACTAACGCCTTGTCCTTGTGGACTTCCTGCCTACATGTGAAAGTGTAATAGCCGCGTTTCCATAGCTATACCTCAGGGTTGCCAACTTTTGAAACCAAGAGTCAGCAGTAATGGGGAGGGGGCAGAGGGTGTGATTTATGCAAATCACACACAAAAATCCGCCTCCTGAATGGGAAAATCTACAATTGCTATTTATGGGTGATGTCATCAAGCCCCACCCCTTCATAGTACAGATCGGGTCTGGAGGCTGTGATTTACATGAAATCATTTTCATTTGCCGACTCTCCCAGGATACTGGGAGAAATCCAGGAGTGACCTGGACATTGCGTCTTCAGTAATATCTTTTACATATATTGTGTTGTGTGACAGTTTTTGCAGTGTGTACGCAGCTGGCACCCTGCAGCATTGTCACATATAGCAGGGTCACACGATACAAGCCATGATACAAGCCTGCTTACCTCCTGTCATACATACACAGAGCGGCATACACTTTGAAGCATCCTCTCTCCTTAGTTCCTTTTCTTTCCTTGATGAGCTTCCCAAGCCGGCTGCTGTAACTCCTCTAACACTTCGCATAGGCTCACAGACCCCGCGGACATCCATCTACAGCAAAACAGATTGATTTGTAAAAATATGTGTGCGGATTCTCACCAAACCTGGCAGGTTCACACCTTCATTACAGCACGAAGGAGAAAAAACCCACTGTCTGTGCTTCTTCCATAATCACCTGCTCTATCCGCATAACCACTTCTTCCTTCTCTCTACTGAGTCATCGAGGCCACAGATTACACCAACCATCAATGTCATCCCTTTCCCATGGTGGGTAGGGGCTTCCACCCTGAGGTGATTGTCATTCCTGTGATTTCGGGTCTACCTCCCCCAATAAGTAATGCACCAAATTAATATATAAATTAATCCCGTTTAATATTGTAAAACTAATTATAATAAAAACCTGTGTTTCTATGCTTTAATAGAGTCACGCATAAAAGGACATGTATTATTATTTAAGGTTGATAACATATTAAACTATGTATTATATTGAGGAATCTGCATTAATGTTTATCATCATCTATGAAACAGGGTTATATGTGTGCAATTAGAAGATGTACAAGACTCTTGCCTTTCTGTGTATAGATGTAGCACGTATAGTATACTCTATGGTGACATCAGTATAACCAGATACATTTTGTTGAATCTGCTGAGCATTCCTTGCGTCCCAACTACATGACAAACATGACATACACGTTACTTTATGTTCAGAGAGCAGGAAATACAAGAAAGAATTATTTTATATATATATATATATATATATATATATATATATATATATATGGGCTATATATGGGTACACAGTATATAGTGTGTCAACTCCAGACCCAAATATACCCCACATATATTAACAGTATGGTCTATTCCTTTACCCCCTTTATTCTTATTATGTACTTTATATAGTGTATTAACCCAGTCCCATAATATAAGGCAGCTGGAGTGGACACATTATATAAAGTACATTGGGTATATTAGGATTCTGTGTGTTATTACACTATTGGGTATATAAGGGGTCTGGGAATAGTACACTATATAATGTTATAAAGGGTGTCATTCCTAAATCCCAATATAACACACATACTGTATATCTCAGACCTCTAATTTAGTTTATACAGAGTTCCAGCTCCAGATACTTAATATAACCCATATGTAATAAAGCTCCATTGAGGGGGTGTTCTGGGGTACTGGAGACCCTCCTGCGTTTGCCACTTAGGGTTTTTTTGTAATACATTTTGGAAATGTATCATTACAATTCTTTGTCAGTATACAATATTGTCAAACAGAGATATAAAAATACTTTATTCTCATATAAGAGCTATTATCCATATAATAGAAACACATAAACAAGGAACAAACAGTAAAACTAAAATGAAACAAATAAAAAGCTCTGCATGATTGTGTGGATGTGAAACATGTGTGATACAGTACAGTGTATGTGTGTGGCCACGTGATTCATCTGAATCGTCTATTCTGTCTTTTCAGCCCTATCAGCCACACAATAGCACAATTCACTGTCAGTCACGTTAAAAGACGTCACTGCCCTGCTTAATTGCGCACTATCAGCGTGTCATTAGTGAATGAGGACTATTGATATAACTGGTTGCACAGAATGAGACTGCTCACATGGCCCTTCATGTCTTCAAAGCATTTATGACTTTAAAACATCAAACAAGGACTTGTCTTGTGTGTCAAATAAACAATAAACCCCCCCCCCCCCGTCTGCAATAGATTGTAGCCACGTGGGTTTACACTTATGAAGGTACATGTGAATAGAGACTGATCACAGAGTATACCCTGCAGCAGACCCATGGGACCAGAGGTCATATGAATGGTATAATTATGCCAAGCCATCTTTAGTGATTGTACTAGAATCACAGGATCATAGGCAACCCCAGGCTTTTCCACAATGGTGCCATCCTTGGAGCCTGCTGATTTGGTCACCTTGGACCTGATTCGATCCTTATCACCCGCTATCCCAACACATGTGTCTGCCATGGGCACGGCTATTGTTGTCTACTCAACTCATGTTGTTTGAATGCAAGAAAGACCATCATAAGCTCGTTCCACATGGTTTGTGTACCCCAGCAATGGCAAATATTCTCTACTGTCTCTTCAGGTACCATATCAAAGGCTGAATTAGGGAGTCAAGGTGTCCTTAGTATAATTTTGTCGTCATGCACTTCTTGTTAACACATGACAGAAATGAACTGGCTATCCTGCCAGTAAATCTTAGACAGGTATACAGTACATTCCTGACAGAGTGCAAATGATAAAGTTCAAAATAGGTAAATACATATGACACAAAATCAATACAAAATCAGACATTGCAAACAATCCTTACTGGAGAAACAACACCGTAAGTCTTATGCTAAATGGTGAGCACTGATCCATGGAGATTACCAGGCTACCTCGTCCCACTCCTCAATACGGATTAGTCGGTCATCCGATACCATTCTTATGTCATAGCAGTAGGTACTATGGAAGCTATCCCAGATCCTGCATGTGACTGTTTCCGACAAAATAGCTATACATTTCTCCCGGGTTATGAACAGTTCAGCAACCCTTCATCCCTTGTGTAAAGTTGCTTCGAGCAATTTCAAGTTATTTCTCCCGGAATAATATCATGGATGGTGACGTAGGCTGTAACCAGAATTGTAGAATGCATATCCTCGTGGCCGCGGATACCATCAAAAGGAGCCTCTTTTATCCTGGAGGGAGCCATACACCTTGGGGGAAGATGCTCGACAAGGCCCATAGGCTGTCAGCGGGAAGGGAGACACCAAGAGTCAGTCACAAAGCACCAAATAATCCTACGGCAACATTTTTGATGGGGGTGCATTACTAGAGACAATGGTTGAGATCTGCCTCAGGCAGGCCACATATGGGGCAATTATGGGACAGGGGTCAGTAAATTATGTTTTAAGGCTGTGGTTCTTAACCTTTATTGGGGAGGGGGTGTGAGGTATTTTATAGATACAGTATTTCATTCGACCACATGATAATTTATTAATATGGCCTCTCAGGGCCAGTGCTAGGTGTCTGGACACCCAAGGCTAGGCTTTGCACCACCGTATCCAAAAACACACACACCCCTCGCCCCCGATACTACTACCCCTGCTTTAAGGCATGTCTAATGGGAGATCCATTACTGGCAAATACAGTGTCCAATACTGAAATCAGCTTCAATGTGGTGGGTATTAAGTAAATGTAGATGAACATGAGACGTGTGCTATGGGATGTACCAATGTTGGCTGTAGTATTACCTATGCAAATAGAAAATACACAATGATAGCAACACATTTAAGTGTATTGCTTTCAACTGTAAATCTCTGGAGCATATATATATATATATATATATATATATATATATATATACATTCATTAGATTTGTAGGGTCTGCTTTTACAAGTATTCATATTGTCACGCTCTAATTACATGTAACATGTATTTTATGGGCGAAACTATATACCCGGTTTACTGACTTTTAGCCTCTCCTTCCCGGGAGAAACCAAGAGTCGCTAGTATAGGGGTGGAGGGCGACATGGTTTTCCCAGGACATTTGCACCTTGCAATTGCTGCTGTATCTGGATCACCCCAGTAACTGCTCTAGTACTGAGAAATAAATGAATGGGAACGCGTGATGATAAGTACAAGTGATTGCATTCTTAATCAGCAGCAGATGGCTATAAATATTAATATTAATAATACCATGTTGGTGCAGCGTATAGGTATCTAATAACAAGCCACAATGAAGCCTAATAAATGAATAATCATCAGCATTAAGAAATAATATATTTCCCTTCAGCTGATTTCCTATACTTACGCTCAATATACTGTCACTTTCAGTAGGGCTTCTGAGTGAAGTATAAAACAGTATGTAGTGTATCTAGGGCAAATCTGCAGAGGAAAACTTTCCACCAGCGACTGCATTAGAGATCTCCATTTACAAAGATCATTTCTGGGAACGCGATTTTCCCAGCGGACGACGTATCCTGAAAAGAGAGTCGAAACTGGGCTGCTGCGAGCACCAAGACTCGTCGTCACACAGCGCACAGGGAGAAAACAAACAATGCAAAGGGTTGTACCACAGAGACCCTTACCAGATGGAGATATGAGATATGTCTCAGCCCGTTGCTTTAATTTACTCACAAACTGAGAATTTATCTTGTCACTTGTGGAATAGTAATAGTTTACGACTTAATAAACTCTGCACAATGCGTTAGGTTGTGACAGGTGTATACCTCCATTCATTATCCGCGCACCTTCCCTGGTGCATTCTCTTCCTCCTCTATGAGAAGTTCAAGTTTGTTTGCAGAAGAAAAATATCCTCTGAGAAAATGCCAAAAAAAAAAAGTCTTTCTGTTTCCTTCTCCAGGCGGCACTTGGGCCCTGCACGTCCGTCTTTTCATTATAAGTCCCTGCCTCCGGAGATACGTTTCATGCTGACACTCTCTCTAATGTTCCTTGTGCTTGTCTGCTTCCATTGCTTATTATTCCTGGCTGCCACATTGCAGCAATATTTCTACAATTAAAGAAATGCAATCCTCAGAGGCCGCTATTAAGCAAGGCTTAAATCAGACCTGACATCGGAATTAACGTTTTAGGATTTCTATATATTATGCTAGTAACTAGCTCCAAAGTGTTTACACATGGAAAAATGACATTATCCATAGTGACGGAGCAGTTTTTCCGCCTTTGTTTCATGGGGGCATCATTGCCATCGCCATTGTGTTGTGCGGCTTTCCGTGTGTTGCCAACTACAAGTCCCAGCATGCAACGAGTAGAGTCTGCGTGTGATTCTGGTTTCGGTACAGTGACACCTATGTCTATAACTGGGATAAAAGGTATACAGCCAATCTGGTAACTGAACAGAGAGAACGGAGAGCTGTTTATATTGGGACCATAGCTATGGACCAGTGGTCGAAGTGGAAATTTAGAAGTGGGGGTATGGACATTTAGAAGTGGAGGTATGGAAACACAGAATATAATAGAAGTCAATGGAGATAATTTTTCCATTACATCAGTGGGAGAAGTGGCGGTATGACATACCCCCATATACCCCCCCACTTCGAGCCCTGCTATGGACAGTTCCACTAGGGAAACGCTTATTACAATGGAGTCTACTTATTGCCTCTTTAGCATATTGTTCATTTCTGAGTCAGGGAATACACAGTACAATGCGTGAAACAGAGTTACCATGTAAAGGAGCATAAAGAACGTCTCCAGTAACAGTCCTGACTATTTCTACCTAAAGAGAGAGGAACGAGGTAGAAAACAGAGAGAAGAGGGAAAGAGACGGGTGGCCAACCGTCTAAAGAGAAGAGAGAGGGAAGAGGAGAAGAGAAGAGAAGGAAGAGAGAGAAACAGAAGGGGAGGGAGAAGGGTCACAGGACCCTATCTATCTATCTATCTATCTATCTATCTATCTATCTATCTATCTCATATCTATCTATCTATCTATCTCATATCTATCTATCTCATATCTATCTATCTCATATCTATCAATTTATCTATCTATCTATCTATCTATTTATCTATCTTTCTTTCTATCTATCTATCTGTTTATCTATCTATCTCATATCTATCTATCTATCTATCTATCTATCTATCTATCTATCT
>JABWIB010000059.1:100234-118181 GCA_016617825.1 Platyplectrum ornatum | reverse complement strand
GCGTCCTGTCATTTTGTGGGGGGCCCTGGTAGACATTATAAGAACCTGCTTCATTGAGAAGGACCCTGAAATATACATATTGATTTGTAGAAAGAGCTCTAGGAAACATAACCTAAGAGTTAACATAACCTAGGAGTTAACATAACCTAGGAGTTAACATAACGTAGGAGTTAACATAACCTAGGAGTTAACATAACTTAGGAGTTAACATAACCTAGGAGTTAACATAACCTAGGAGTTAACATAACCTAGGAGTTAAGGAGAAGAAAACTGCAAGCCATTGTTTATTTAAGTTTAAACACGCTGGTTATTTCATTTATATCATTAAGAGGCATAATACACATTGTTTAAAGCATTTTTAATGGCAATTATTCGTCACTTTGCCTCAATTTCCATAAATAGACTTTAAGCGTTTCCTTGTGCTTATTAAGATAGAAGATCATGTAAAGGCTTTTATACACGGTGTCTGATACAAGCGCATTCCTCGTCCTGTGTTTAGGTTAGAATAAGGACACTGGTTTGTTTGGTGCAACGTAACCCTAATAGAGATCTGACACTTACATCTTCTCTGGAGAGCAGCCAGATAGCAGCAGATTTTCAGCATTAGGTTTAGCTGTGTCACTTAACAACCCTGCAGATAGGATTTATAAGGTCTCCGATTCCCTCATAGGAACAGAGAGGATTCTTGCTATTAGCATGTACCAGTAGCTACATTCCCTCTATCACTTCAGCTGCCAATTGACTGAAGCAGTTATGTCGTAAGGGGTAAACTACTATAAATCTGGATGTCGATGTCCTGAAAGTCTATGTGTAGCTATTGTTAGCCAGGCTGTCTTTAAATAGTTGCCTTTCACGCTCGAGTACTTGTGGTCAGAAGTTGAGGTCGCAGAACTTTACTGGTGTACTTTTACAGGTGCTGCTCATTCTTCACCGAGTTGGCATCCAGTCTACTTGCAACACAGGGCGCTTCCTCTCCTGTCACCACCTCATTTGCTCAATGGGTGGCACCACAGCGGCCAAACACTTGCTGAAACATTAGAGCCACGTACAAGGGATGCCACCAGCGCTGTCTACTGAAGAAGCGAACAGAAGTCAGAGCGGGAGAACTTCCTCAGCGTTTCCTGTGTAAGTCGCAGTTCAATAGCCACTCAGAGATGTCAGCCGTATGACGGATTGCGTATAGCCACTTGCACCGTCATTGTAATATTTACATATATAACAAGCACTCTTGGCGTAACGATTTTAAGGAAGGCCTTGAGGTCTACACATTAGTCCAAGATAAACGAGACATCAATTTGTAACTTTCACACACGCGATAAATCAAATAACTTATGCTATATGATAACATGTTTTCATTTAATAATGTATTCTATTAAAAGTATCAAATAATATAATCTAAAAATAACAAATCTAGTGTTATAACAGTGCTAAAAAATACATTAAGAGATATTATTTTAATTCCGATATTGTTAAAATAGTAAAGCGCTCTGTGATATGATAAGAAGATAAATATTAAACAGGATTCTCAGTGACATAGCAAACAGAATAATAAGTGTGAGAGAGTAAACACAAAGGCCTAAATTGATGCTGCACAGCACTGAGGCTGTAAGTTCGATTCCCAGACAAGACCTTATCTGTGTGAGGTTTGTATGTTCTTCCCGTGTCTCCATGGGTTTCCTCCGGGTGCTCCGGTTTCCTCCAACATCCCCTAAAAACATACTGGCAGGTCAATTGGCAGCTGACTAAATTGTCCCTAGTGTATGTGTATGTGCCCCTATGTACCAATCCCCAATCTCCTTTAGAATGGAAGCTTCCGGGTCGGGCCCCTCTTCCCCATCCATTCTGTCTGTCTGTATTCCCTTTCGAATGTGCGCTCGAATCTGATCCAAACTTCATTAAACACCCAATAGGCAGTACACAATTTATCAAATGTATATGAGTATTAGAGCTGTAGCTTTTGACTACCTACCTTGCACTTTCTTCTGGGTAGCTGGAGAATAGGAACATATCTGCATTGTACTGGGCTCCTACCTAGTGTTGCCACCACTGGGGCTGGTACCCAGGGCCGCCACCAGGATCACCCGGGCCCGGGACTCACAAAGCCCCAGGCGGCCGGGCTCCCCACATGACGGCCGTCCCCCCAACCCCCGGCAGTGGCAGGGCACCCTGTACGGGCGGCTGGGCCCGGCACTGTAGGACCGGCTGTCCCTCCCTGATGGCGGCCCTGCTGGTACCAGTATTTTTTTTTACAGGCAATATAACTGGTGGTAAATTAGGTAAATTAGGTAAATTAAAATTTGACCATTTGCCGCGAATCACGGCAGCAAAAGGGCTGGGGCTTGGGCAGGATGGGGACGGGCAGGATGGGGACGGGGCTGGGTGTGATGTGGGCAGGATGGGGCCGGGCAGGATGGGGACGGGGCTGGGTGTGACGTGGGCAGGGTTGGGTTGTGACGGGGGTCATGACTTTTCAATCTCCCTGAAATCTCCCTGCTTAGACCAGTGTCTCCAGTATCTTCCTGTATGATGGATGCCAGGTGACGTAGTTCTCCGGTGGGAACACTAGAGAGGGAGTAGATATTCTTATATGCTGTGTCCGGGGGCTGCGGCGGGCAGCCATTTTTAGCCAAAAATGATGAGACTGACAGGAAACAACCTGCAGACAGTGTGTCACCAGCAGATGTACTGTGTACACTATATACACACAGTATATACAGTATATACAATATATATACACTATACCTGTAAGAACTGGGTTACGCTCTTATGCACAGTATTATCTCCCCTTGCATATTATATTATCCCTTTTAAGAAACCCTTAATGGAAAATTGCCCGACCAGAATTGTTCAAATGTACTTTCCAAAAATGAGCAAAACATATATGAAATAGCCTTCTCCCTGACTATTCCTGAGCAGCAATAGGTCTCATGCTGATGACATAAACCCGGGATAAATAGCTTTCTGCAAACTCTCTGACGATGCTGAGTTGTTCCCTTACTCCAGTCAGCTGTTAGTGAGTGCTGTGCTATTTAAAACCCACGTGGAAGTATGTTTTAGGACCATCTGCTACCGGCCCCAACCCAGATGATACAGTTAGCGCCTGCCCACAGCATCCTCTCCTCCTTCAGACGCTTCCAGGAACAAGCGGTGAGTCAGTCACACAGCTGAACTTACATTCAGCTAACCCTGATATCCTCTGTGTCATAGTGAAATGGGCCACGGGCCCTTTGCAGGTGCTGGAGAAACTGTACACACGTCTTAGTATCGCAGACCCTCCAACATGACCCATTCCACCAGGTACAAAATACTCTGTTCTGGAACTTCCAGCAATCAGTTACTATGGTAACCACCATTGTTACATTACTCAGACATCAGTTAGTTCGTTATAACCAGGTGAGTGACAGCTGAAAGCCCAGGAGCGGAGTATTATGTACCTGGTGGAATGGGTCATGTTGGAGGGTCTGGTATCGGTTATTAATAATATTGCAAAATCCCGATACCAACAAACTGCATTGCGGCAGAGCAGTTGTGTAACAGGGGTGCTGCTGTTTATATGTGATATTGTGGCAATCAGTGCAGGATATGTGCTAATTTACACAACGTATTTTACGATCAGGGCCTAAATCTAAGTGACGATGTTACCCATAGCAACCAAATTCAGATTCCAGCTCACATTCCCCGGCATGTAAAATGAAAGCTTGAATCTGATTGGTTGCTATGGGCAACATCCCCACTTTTTAATCTCCCTGCTTAGTATACTTAGGCCCAGGGTTGCTGGTAGGGAGAAAGCAAAAGCTGGAAGTCCTGGTGTAACTACTGACGCTAATCCTAAGAATAATAAAGATGATATGCTATGACATACAGAGTGCCTACTTAAAATGTGCGTATGTTAGCAATTATGGCCTGCGTTTTACATGTGTCAGCATTTAATTGCAATTTGTAACTGAGCTGCACATACACGAGTCATGTCTTATAGGTATTCGCCATATTTTCCTGCTCTCTCTGGTGCGTCCTGAAGGATTTACGTTACCAATTTGTGTAAATCCTCCAACTAGTAACATCTGTTCACAGGGCCGGAATAAGAGCCACACGGGCCTGGGGCTATAAAATGATGAAAGGCCCATTGGAGTGGCCAGTGATGTGTGGGTGTGACCACTGCTGTGTGTGGTGGCCAATTATATCTGGACCACTTAATTACACTGTACCCTCATCCATCACACACATATGCCCCTTCATCCAATTTCATAGATTATAATATAACAGATTATACATTTCCAGAGTAACATTCAGGGCTGTTCATTTCATTAGCTGCAGTGCTATGGGCCCTTTCGATAATGGGGGCCTGGGGCCTTTCTGCGCATGTTTGTGGCAGATGTTACTATTGGGAGGGGTTTTGCAACTAGGGATCAGAGTACTAGTAGTGTATTATGAATTGGAAAAAGAAAAAGAAAAATATAATGGCTCATAAAACAGACTGGAGATTTACTGAAAAATTCTAATATTTTTACTGATAATAACAAATAACATGAATAAAATACAATGATAAATAACTAAATGTTAAGAAGTAAGATAAATTGTAAAAAAATCTCATGAAAAGGAACCCCAGCCTGTGGGTGGTGTATGTAGAATTCACTGAAGCCAGTGGATGGAGGAAAAAATGTCAGCAGATTAAGAATATTAATGGTACCGTCTAGAGTCCCGCGGTGGTGCACTTATGATGAGTCTCCAGCGTGGATGATGTCAGGTGAGTGTAGACAGTAGACCAGATATTGTATGAAGATATTCCAGGTGCTGGCCACTCGCACAGGGCGTACTCGGCGGTTTGTGTCACGATGTGGAAAGTATGAAACGCCAGCCTTTAGTCTACCTCCATGGGCCGTGCCTTTTCTCCAGTGCTTGATGTTGATCCGAGAAGCCGGGAGCTGTCCAATCACATCCACGTGGCTGTTTTTAACTGCTTGGAATCGCGGCCACTCTAGAGATATGGCTAGATAGCCCGTTTGGATGGTGAGAAGGGCAGCATAAGTTGACAAGCGATCTTATGGTACGAGGCTGAGGTCAGATATAGAGAGATTTACACGAACTGCGACGCGTTTCGTACCGATGGTACTTTTTCAAGCAGACAGATGTTACTATTGGATTTTCAAAGTACAGAACTTCATATCTCCCAACTTTTACAGTCCAGGCCGCAGGACACATAAGCCCTTCCCGGGACCGGCCGACTCTGCCCCGGCACACACCGACTACGCCCCGGCACACATGTCTCCGCCCTATTCCTGCCCAAGCTCCACCCCTTTTTATGTCACGACTCGTGCCATAATATAAAAAACCAAATTTGTTCCCTTAGCGGGACAAACTGGGAGGCGGGAGGGACAGCGGGACAGTTCCCCAAAAGCAGGACTGTCCCGCTGAAAGAGGGACAGTTGGGAGGTATGGAACTTAGTACGGGCAGGTTTCATATTTTGCATGCTAACCCCCCTGCAATGAAGGCGTGCACGGGGACAGCCGGTCATAATGGCCACGGGAAGTTTACTTCCCACCACTGCACTAATGCCAGACCTCCATATGCATGGAAAACACACGGGCTGGATCTGTTCCTAGGAAATCACATTACTGTAAATGGCGCTCTGCTCTCCCTCTACACAGAGATAAGAAATAGCTGGCTGTTCAGTATATGGTTAAGCATAACTTTATATTCAGGTTCACTATGGTCAGGTTATTGCAGATGGAAAATAAGTGAGAGAAGCAGAAACAGACTATTATCACACTGGGAAAAGTTAGTTAATCCTGCTGCATTAAGGAATTGTTAAGTAACACGTGCATTTCTTATTAATAAAATGTTTTATAGCTAATCAGTTACACATGTCGAAGTCCAGCACTAGGTGGTCTATGTCATATAGAAGTGGGGAGTAAATCAGTTTTATGGCTGACTTCAGCAGCATTAGGACTGTCAGTGTACGCATTTACCGCGTACCCTGCCAGATGTTCTATAGAAAGGTAGCCAACATTTATTCAATTGGACTGGGACCACTGTAATATATATTTTATGTTGTGATATTGAAAGGTTTAGAGAAAGTTACATGATGAAATGAGATGACACGTTGCGTTCCTCCAGCCCTGCGACAACTACCCTTTAATAGATCTAGCAAGGGAGCTTACATTCACAATGTACACATATGTGTAGGGAAAGTGAGGCAATAGTGAAGAAGGGTTGTCCTTATAGACCAGTGTTTGACCAGGTTGGCTGGTTTCTTACGGGCTGGCTTACTGAAACTGCTGAGAGAGGGGCTCCCATCCGTGCAGATTCAGCGGATGAGAAATTAGTGACAGCGGGGTGACTTTCATGGTGAAAAAACTATTGAAGACTTCAACAGGTAAGTAAAGGATCCCAATAGATATTACATTGCTCTATTTAATATTTATTTATTTTACAGGTGGCCAAACATAGTGCAGTGTATTAGCCTAACTTGTAGTTTAACCCTTGCAAATGGGGCCACCTTAAATTCTGTAGTTAGCTCTGGGACTGCAAGTGAAAAACTACAAGAAGTATAGAATATTCAATGGTGAAATTCATATTGACTGATCATCAATTTATATCACACATGATCATTGCCCTGTAATGATCATGTGTGTGTTCTAAGGACAAAATCCTATCTGATTATAAGACAAGTCTGCCATTTATCTTGTATATGGTTGTAACAATATATTGGTGAAATACATATGATTATGAATTTTGGCTATTTTACATATATATATATATTTTTTTTCTCTTTAATCTATGTATGTCGTGTTTTAAATTGATGGTCAATCCAATATGAATTTCCAATACCTCTTTTTTCTAGTCATGTCTTTCTTGACTATGTAGTTTGTTCTTGGTATTTAAAAGGTATCAGTGTAGCAGCACCAAAATGAGATATTTACATATAGTTCCCTATTGGCTGTGTGGTATTCTTTCCTTTATTCTTTTTCTTTTATGAGGTCTCAGCTATCAGCATCTTCCTGGACTTAAGAGATGAAGGTAAGGGCAGATAAGAGGCTCCCAGCCTATCCATTCTAACCTGTTTTTTAGCCATACTAACTGCAAATCCTATTTGATTCTGATTAAGATTTAGAATAAGCTTATATTTACTCCAAACACCTTAATTTTATTTATTTATTTTCCCCATTTCCTATATGTCTCTACATTTCCTATATGTACTATCATCCAGTTTAAAGGCATACCCTTGTGCTCCACATCTCATCTGTTACTATTGTATGTCATTTTTAATTGGGAAAACTACTGTGGCCTATTATTCATTATTAGTGATATGCAAAACCATTACTTATCTTTACCTTCTCCGCATGTAACCCCTTCGCAATGACAATGCTGTGTTTGAGACCTGAAACATCTTTCATTCCATTAGATGATCACTGATCACACGATATACCCTGTGCTCAGCAGCAAAGCCATAGGGCCAGACAGATCCTGTGCCAGAGATTCATTTATTGGGCTCGTCTCTTGGTCTGGGCCCGGACTCTGTTACTGCTTGTAGTTGGTGCAAATGGTTGGGCTGAAATGTGCATGCTTACACGAATGATGGAGATGTGCTGCATTCGTTCATACCTTTCCTACCACCTCGACACAGTCTGGTCACATGCAGTCACAGCAGTGATCTGCAATCCTGTCTGTAGAAATATATTGTTTAGTATTACAGCTGTCCTGAGCACCCACAATGTATAGTGTACTGTATATGCAGAAACATTATGCTACTAGGCCTTATATCCAACATTTCAGGGAGTCGGGGAGATCACCCTCTCTTCATGGAGTCAGGGCCACCGGCATGATCACCCAGGCCCGGGACTCCCAAAGTCCGGGGCGGCTGGGTCCCCCACATAACGCCAGGACGTTGTGATGTCATGACATCACGACGTCACGACGTCACTGCGCGAGACCGTCAGCCTATTTAAACTCACATAGACGCCAATAATGGTGTCTACATGAATTCATGCAGGCTGCCGGCAGTGGTCGGCACACCAGTACAGGGCGCCGGGCCACTGTTGGGGGGCGGAGGGATGGCAGTGACCGGGTCTGTAGCCCCTCTGATGGTGGCCCTGCAGGGAGAGTGGACAACTAAGCACTATACATACATAAAGGGCTGACGTGATGATTTTAAGGGAATGTCTATAGCAGGTGGCAGGGCGGCAATGTAAAAAAATATATATCGGATGGGCGTCAATATTTTAATAAGTAAGAGGTTCTCCACCCCACCACCCTCTTCGCCCCATCACGTAACTCGAGCAGAACCCGGGGGCCGGGGGGCGTGCTAGGTGCCCAGAGACCTAGAACTGGCCCTGCAGGCATACATACCTCCCAACATAGGGGGACGTGAGGTCGGGACACTTAAGCCCCGCCTCCGCCCCCCGGACCTGCCCGCCTCTGAATCGCGGCTATATTATAAAATAAAATAAAAGTCATGTTTGTCCCCTTAGCGGGACAAACAGGGAATCGGGAGGGACAGTGGGACAGTCCCCAAAAGCGGGACAGTTGGGTGGTATGGGCATAGTAAGTAGAAATCGTCTTTTGTCTAGAGCTGCTTTGACTATTGTATTAAAAGCCATTTTTTGACTCATATTTATTTTTGGATAAGGGAACTCTATTCATGGAAAAAAAGACACAACATAAATGACAATTGCGGCCGTGAAGTGACTGATATCTGCTTACAGCTACTGTATAGGCATTGGAACAAAGTGTTATTCTAATATCTCTGGCTGGATATCAGAGTTCTGAATGAATAGGTCTTGAGCCACGTCCTGTCAGCCTTACATTTCTTCTCTCAGTCACCATTCGGTTGTTTTGTTTGTGATCCTGACAGCAGCAGCCATAGCTATTGCACCAGAATCCTCGCTATTGTACATTCTCCCAATGCATAATACCGTGTGACAGAAACGAATTACAGTCTCCAGCAGAGCTGTCAGGAGGACAATGTGTTCAATCTGGGTCGTTGCCCTCTGTCATTGTGGTTATATTATTAAACACTGACTTCTGTTACATGCTTGTAATTCAGAACACAGGGCTGTTATTCCTTGGTTTCCTCCCCAGTCTTTAAAGGCTCGCAATCTTAAAATAATGTATCATGCATTGAAGCATTGAGCACACTGCATGGTTGGTGAACAAGGGAACTTTCATGAACTCTCTCTTGTACATTTTGTTGCTTTGTTCAGCAATTTTCTTGTGTTTCAGGCCAAATCAGTGACATTGACAGGGGTCAAATTAACATCGGCTGAAATGTTAACTCTTTATGCGGCAGGCAATTTACCTTTACTCACTGCTGTGATACCAGTATTTCTGCATGTAAGCATTTCCCAGGAATAATGGCATGCTTTCTATACGTCATGCTTATAGCTAAGTTGTACTTGATAACAACTCATTTTGCCCCGTTCGGCATGACAAGGGGGACAAATTTTTAGCCAAATTTTGGGAGGTATGCCACCCTGTCATCAGAAATGTTTCCAGTACAGAACTCTAGATTCAAAGCTATGCTGGAGATGTGGCATATGTGCGACCCCCGTGGAAAATGCCATTCAGGTCTGATGCTGGCCCATGGCACAATACTATGACATACAATGCAAGCAATGGATGCCAGCAGGATAACCACCTGTAAGATAACCATGGCTCTGACAGGGGGTTAAACAAGCATAGGAAACCAGTGACCCTCCACTTATGTCACAACATGCTACAACAGCAGAGGCATAACTGATGTCTATCAGAGCATGGACTGGAAGTTTCACAGCACCTGCCATGCCGCTGGTTAAAGTACAATGACTTACATTAGTCCATTTCCCACAGTATTCATACACTTATCTCCAAGTATATCAGCGGTTTTAATCATGTGTGTAGAACAGGGCTGTCATTTCCAAGGATCGTATCCTCAGATAGAACAAGGTGTACAGAGATATTATGCAGCGACACAGGTATAAGAAACAGTGAATGATTATAATGGAATAATATATATAAAAGTAATTAAGTAATTCACATTATAAAGTGTTCTATTCATGTGTCCTGGGTGATAGGCCTCCACAGATACAAGAGGCTTCACATTGTACCGCATTGTATAACTATGAACTGTCTGTGGTCATTTGCACCCTGACCAGTGGACATGACCCAGAGCGGGAAATTCGTTTTTTCCCGCATCTGTCTCTGGAAACGAATATGCCTGGCACTATCCCTAATCATGGTGCAGGCGCAAACTGTCCAAACTGTCCAAACAATCTTGAAACGGCGCAGACACCATGGGAAGGAATGGAGCATTAGCTCCTCATACATGTGCGGGAGTCACAAAATGACCGCGCCTCTCGATTCAGAGTATTGTTTTTTTCTGTAAAACCGCTACCTAGAATTCACCAGGATGGCTTGACTCCATGTCCATTTCTGCCTCACGCATGCTCAAATTTGAGGGGGGGGTTGGAATATGAAGCAGCAGGATTTAATTGAGGAGAAGTGCCCCCTACTGGGGCTGCTGCACTAATGGCCGGTGTGCCCATTTGGAGAATTTAGGACTAGGGCGGCTGGCCTGGAAAGGCATCAGAGCAGCAGCATTTAAAAAAGAAATATATATATATATATATATATATATATATATATATATATATATATATATAAAAAATACTTAATAAAAGAAAAAAAAAACTGGGAGGGCGGGTGGCCGGACTGTCACCCAATTGCCCTTCACGGTAGCTTAGAAGCAGCGTGACGCTATCACGTCGCACCGGTACGTGACGTGATGAGTTAGTTAACGGCCAGGGAGCACTGTGCTAGGTCTGCCTAGGGCGCCCTCAGACCAAGCACCGGCCCTGGGTGTCGACAGTCTCCATTGTCTCCTTTAGTTCCTGCCATTGACCCTGTATTTTATGCAATACACCTATGAAAAAAACTCTCAGTATTAAATACTTACCCAATCCCCATTCTCCTATGTAGTGTAAGCTTGCGGGCAGGGCCCTCTTCCCCACCCAGTCTGTTACCACCCAGTCATGTCTTGATTGATTGTAGAAACTGTAAAGCGCTATATAAAAACCTGCTAATAAATAATAAATAAGTAACTATTACATATAATCAGGACTTTCCAATTATCATTACGATTCATTGTGAAGCCTAAAGAAACCAGAGACAATGTATAATAGTTTTGACGTTTCGTGTTGATATTTGACTACTCTTTTGTCTTCACAAAAAAAAAAAAAAAATGAAATTTGATCAAACACGGACTGGATGTGCTAATATCATAGCTATGACAAGCTCGTCTTTATCCTATCAAGCAGCAACATCCGTAACATTGCCACAGAAGGCCTTAGGCTTCCTTGAAGTTACTTCATCGCAAAGTGACAGCTGTGTCCCTGACCATTATCTGGGCGCCGCATTCTTCAATAGGACTGCAGATGTATTCTGCAAACCTCTGTGGCCTGACAGCTTGACTTCCTGTCTCAAAGTATATCTTCTGCAACTCTTTAGCATCCTACAGTTTATCTGTGGTCAGCTTCCATACCCATTTCCTGCCAGCTGCTACTGGTCTTTTCGTCAGCACAGAGAGAGATATGAGATGGGACACAGGCCATAATTAACCCACTGTGCGTGCAACACAAAAAAGAGCATTGTCAAAGCTCGGCAACATAAGGTACATGAGCAGAGAGATGAGATCTCGCGATTCTCTCTAGGACGCTCATGTCCTGAAATGTGGAAACTATTGATTTACAGTCACGGCGTAATGTTAAAGGGAAATGTACAGTGTTTTGTGATGAGGCATGGGTTGTGCCCTCCTCCTTTGTTTTCCAGGAGATTTGGGTAGAACTATAGTATTCCATGGGGGGACTTTACCTTTCTGCCTATGTAGAGTTATTGGCTTGACGGAGAGCCCCCGTATTCCAGGGTTGCGGCATCTCTCCTTGTATCCCAGAAGAGTCAGCAAGGCTCTGGGCTGAAGGTCGTAATTCACTGAAAATCCCTGCCTAAAGCCCCGATCACTAGTATGAATGTGCGAGATTTAATGGCATCAAGTTCCACCCGTTATTAGTATACCTGACTTGTTACATATACCCTCTGACTGTACCTATGTTGTTGCTACAGTACAGTGGTTTTAATGGTCTGTACTGGCTAAAATAGCTGCTCCGATTTGTACCGGGAACAGTCAGTACTTACCCAGCACTTCCCTCTCCCATTTGCTCACCTTCCTCTCCTGCAGTGTATGATCACTATGGCAGCACTGCGGGAACACGCTCCTACAGGTCTGCTGCTCTGCATATACAATAAGGTGTAACAGAAGATCCGGATTGGATTTTACTTATTATCATATATGCAAATGAGATCTGGTGGGACAAGTCCTGTCCTCTTTGCAAACACGTCCATGGGTGTACCGGCTTTTCAGCAACATTTTGGAGATGTAGTACAGGGGGTGGGTTTTGGGTCCTGAGAGATTTCCCTACTCTCCAGGGATATTGGGAGAATGGCACGGATTATTGGGATATTGGGAGTCTCACGGATTTCGTGATCTCTGTGTATGACCGATTAAAGGGGATCTTACTACAGCCTGTACAAACACCACAAACATCATGTAACAAAGGGAAGAGGTAAGCCTAAATAGACGATACTGCCCACATTCACCTGTACTTCATGGGCCTGAGGGCTGGAATAATCCACCTGGTACAAAGCACATATGTTATTCTGTTGTACGTAGGCTACATGAAGCATTTCTAATAATAAAGTCTTTCACAAAATGCAGTAAAAAGAATAAATGTGTATGTGTATGCGTGTGTGTAAAAATACTCACTGGTTACTACAGGGAGCACAGACGGGAAGAGATGTAAGTTACATAAGTGGTAAGTGACGACACAACACTAGAAATGTGGAAGTGAATGTTGTGACAAGTTCATTATACAATTAACCGGCACCAGGAGAATGATGAAAGCTCTGATTCTGTGTAGAAGAAACCGCTTTTCTGTTCATTATTACATTTCCTACAACTTACACGAATTGCTGTGTCTGATATATATATTTTTTGTGTGCAAACCAGATGTGCACGAAGGATACCCATCATTATGGAACATCTTTCCATGTGGCAAGGGATCCGTCCATTAAAGTGAAACAAATGAAAACTAAACAAATGGGGCAGGTCTATTCGTGCGGTCAATGGTCACCGATCTCAGGGACCACTGATCCACATGAGTGACCTGCGACACAGTGAGGGGAGCCGTAAGGGCACATGGGAACATGCGGTTCTATTATATTGCCTGCACATTATAGACCAAACCCAGGCTTTAAAATAAGAGTGTAAAGTTACACCTGGGCCAAACCATTTTAAATTTTAGGGGAGGTAAAATGAATATTATTCTTTACATGCAGGTAGAATACCTTACTCTTGCATATTGCACACAGATACTGACCAGTGTTACTGTTACACTGTTATTAGACTTGGGCTGGAAACATCATCTCTCAACTCTAATACAGTTTCCAACAGATACAATTTACCTCCCCTGCAATTCAAAATGGTATTACATAGGTGTAACTTTACACTTTTAAGTCTGGATCTGGTCCTATGGATGAATAAATATCTTCAGCAAATGAAAGTTCGTCGTTATAGGTTGCTTTCATGGCACAGGGTAGGATAAGCAGGTAGCAGACACCTTTCATAAAGTCTAATGTGGCAGAAACAGTCATAGGGACCTATCCACTCTCTTAGGGTCACTTTTTAGTGTATGAAGTAGTTTATTTGGTACCTCTTTTATTAAGATCCTGCATGTTTGATCAATATTGGGCCATTCTACTACTCTCCTCTCTCTCTTTCTCCTCCTCTCTCTCCTCCTCTATTCTCTCTCATGCTCTCTCTCTCTCATCCTCTCTCTCTTCCTCTCCTCTCTCTCTCTCACTCTCTCTCTTCTTCTCTCTCTCCTCCTCTCTCTCTCCTCGTCTCCTCTCTCTCCTCCTCTCTCTCTTTCTCCTCCTCTCTCTCACTTTCTCTCTCCTCCTCTCTCTGTCCTCTCTCTCTCTCTCTGTCCTCCTCTCCTCTCTCTTGCCTCCTCTCTCTATCCTCCTCTCCTCTCTCTCTCCTCATCTCTCTGTCCTCCTCTTCTCTCTCTATCCTCCTCTCCTCTATCTCTCTCCTCCTCTCTCTATCCTCCTCTCCTCTCTCTCTCCTCCTCTCTCTATCCTCCTCTCCTCTCTCTCTCCCCTTCTCTTTCTGTCATCCTCTTCTCTCTCTGTCCTCCTCTCTCTCTGTCTTCCTCTCTCCTCCTCTCCTCCCTCTCTCTCCTCCTCTCTCTCTCCTTCACTCTCTCCTCCTCTCTTTCCTCCTCTCCTCTCTCTTCTCACCACCTCTCTCCTCCTCTCCTCTCCTCCTCTCCTCTCTCCCTCTCTCCTCCTCTCTCTCCTCTCCTCTCCTCCCTCTCTCTCCCCCTCTCTCTCTCCTTTACTCTCTCCTCCTCTCTTTTCTCCTCTCTCTTCTTACCACCTCTCTCCTCCTCTCCTCTCCTCCCTCTCTCTCCACCTCCCTCTCTCTCCTTCACTCTCCTCCTCTCTTTCCTCCTCTACTCTCTCTCCTCTCCTCTCCTCCCCTCCTCTCCTCTCCTCCCTCTCTCTCCCCCTCTCTCTCTCCTTCACTCTCTCCTCCTCTCTTTCCTCCTCTTCTCTCTATTCTCACACCTCTCTCCTCCTCTTTCTCCTCCTCTGTCTCTCCTTCACTCTCTCCTCCTCTCTTTCCTCCTCTCCTCTCTCTTCTCACCACCTCTCTCCTCCTCTCTCCTCCTCTCCTCTCCTCTCTCTCGCGCTCTATCTATTCACTCCCTCTCTCACCCTCTCTCCTTTTTACATGCATATAAACATTAGAGAGGATGATATGTAACATTAGAAAGGACATTTTTAGGAAATAATATCTAGGCCCAAGAGAACCCAATACAAAGTCTCCAATATAAGAATCTCAAGGGCAAAGCACAGATAAGGCCTCATAACCCTATGGCTGTGCCACCACTGCTTGCCACTCTCTATACATTCCATATTGATAAGTAAACATATTTTGCATTGTCTGCTTTTCATGTCTTACACTCAGTAGAATAGCGCTCGTTTCCTTTCATTACAAGTGACATGTTGATTAAGCCTCTAATATGACACAAATGGGATCTGTGTTTTTGGCACATGTAGAGTAAACAGTAACGTCATATTATTTTGAGAGCGTACAAATCCCTGTGGTGCCCGAGGAATTTATTTGGTAAATAAAATGTATTTTTAGTTAAGACGTCTGCAGAGCAGTGAATCAGGCGGTCACTGTCCGTGACATATGACAAGAATGGAATACTTGTCTCAGATATGTTGTGTTAAGAGACTGGTATTAACTTATGTCTAAGCTCCCAAGTAAATACATAGAACTCTGAGTCAATAAGAAAACAAACTTTTGAACAGAGAAGCTCTATCTGTGATTAGTCAGATGCTCTACTATTGATAAATAGGGGAAAAGACTGATGATTATATTACAATCAGATTCTCAAGAAAAAGACCTAAATTTACTAAGTGGGGGAGATTGCAAGGAGATTGAAAATTGGGGATGTTGCCCATAGCAACCAATCAAATCAAGCTCACATTCTCCAGTATGTAAAATGAACCTGAGAGCTTGAATCTGATTTCAAATTCAAATTCAGAACTCATGTTCTGTACACAAGGTCTTAAGAGGAAATTGCACTCCCACCTTAAGTCACTGATCTGCAGTCTTTCACTTCCCATCTCATACCCTTACTGTAAAATATAAATGTACCCCTGCCCAGCTTACAGGGTTAAGGTGAGCAGAGGGTATGACCTGCCCTACTGTACAGATCAATACCAGTGGCGGAACTACCACCATAGTGGCAGCTACGGGGCTTGAGGATGGCACTAAATCTAATGGGCCTGGACTGGTCACGGTGGCCGGTGATGGAGATGTGGCCTCACTGTTTTAAAGTAAGACTTATTAAAGTAAGACTTATGTCCTATTTAAGGGTTCCCAAGGGAACATGTATCATATGAAACAAAAGTGTCACTACAGGTAGTACAGGTGTGTGTTTGGGGCCCAGCACCTCATTGCACTTAAGCAATCTGTTTGGCATCTAAGAACACAGCTTGGCACTCCATAGGTCAGTGGGTTCCAAACTTTCTCAGTCGAGGCACCCTTAGGTTATCCATAGTTCAAGGCATCCCTAAGACAATATTTGTCAATATTTAAGTTTCTGGGTGAAAATTGTGTAATAACTATTAGGTGAAGACATAAATACTTCAGGTTGATATCAAACCTTGTGTAGCTCCTGCAACGTGGCACCCCAGGGAGGCTAGGCACACAGATTGGATACCAATGCCCTAGGGTAAATTTACTAAGCAGCGATTTGGCCGACCTTGGCAGCAATTTTTGCTATTATAAACTTAGGCTGAGAAATGGAAATCACCAAAGATCTACATTCATAGATACAGTACTCATATAAATGAGAGAAAATATAGCGGAGCTTGCTTACATCAGTGAGTGTGGATACCAAGTATTCTACTCACATATAATCTCCCTTGATAATTAGTTTGTAGAAAACCAAACTCTCGATACATCTTTCCTCCTCTTCCACTTCTGGTCCTCTGGAGATCATCTCTTCTCCAGTCCCACTTAAATTTGATTTCCACACTCTTTCGCAGGTAAAGTAAATAGAGAAATAAACACTCTAGTGCAGACTGTTGTATAACATTCCCCTAATTCCAATGAATCACACTTACAGCAATGTAACTTGCAATCTTGCATACAATGAGCCACTTACAGCCAGCCACATTCCTTCTCTCTATAATTCCTGCTTAAACAAAGTAGACGCTCCACCACTCCAAATATTGATTCCTCAAATAAAGGGGCTATCAAGGGGCAGATTCAATCCTGTATGGACACAATTTTTTTCCCCTTACGCTAATAGCCCTCTATTACTCGTATAGCCTTCTTTTACTCGCAGAGCCATGTATAAAAAGGGCCAAATTTTCAGTGCCGTAATATACACACTTCGCCTTTTTTCCCGTCTTCGCGTGGGATTGAATTGGCCCCAAAGAATATATAATAGTACAAAATATATAACACATTGTCCCTACTGGGAACCACTGCACTTACACAGTAGTCGTCTTGTCATTTTGCATGTGGTGTGACTGCTGCTTCCTTTCAAAGAGGTTCTCCACTAAGCATGTTTCTGCGCTCAGACCATTCTTCCTCCTATCTCAGAAAGTCCAATGGGAAGCAAACAAAGTAAAATAAATGGTAATGCTCGGGCACAAGGCCCTAAGTAAAAGAAACCCCTGCATATCTCTTCACATAGCGGCTCCAAGGACCGGTTGACCAGAGGTGGGATCGGCACTTGATGGTGATTGTGTGGACAGTACTGATCCCCTGTCTGGTTCCCCGGTCCTTGGAGTCGCTATATGAAGTGGCCTCTTGTCACTTATCAGCAACCCGATTTGTACATCATATCTGGTGTGACAGGTCTGTGTATGATCTCATTTTATTCTACTTAGTCTAATAAAGTGCCCTGATGGAAAGATAAATGCTAGGGCACAATAACGATCTCAAGATCGGATTCATGTAACTTTCAATCCCAACCATTTAAAAGGGGGTTTTATCAAAGATTTGTTCAATTGTACTTCACCACACAAGAGTGGAAGAAAAAAATCATCTAGTCACATCTCCAAGCTAAATTGCTGCTTAGTAAAGTTGGAACCACTCAACCCCGTCCTCAAAACATTGCTCTGCCCCACTCACCCAGCCTCAGGCCGCATCCTTACTATGGTCACCGACCCTGTCACTCTCTGCCCCTGATATAAATATAACATATTTCTAAGTATAATATATATATATATATACATATATATATATATATAAATATATATATATATATCTATATACAGTATCCATATAAGAAATAAAGTGAAAAAGCTGCGTCTCATAAACAT
>JABWIB010000059.1:78059-93491 GCA_016617825.1 Platyplectrum ornatum | reverse complement strand
ATAAACTCCATCCCCTCCCTGAAGCCTAACCCTAAGCATCCCCTCATAAACTCCATCCCCTCCCTGAAGCCTAACCCTAAGTACCCCGTTCTATGTTCCATTCTCACGCTGCAGCCTAGCCTTAATTGTCCCATTCTATACCCTGCAAATGAGGAATTACCTACCTGCGATTGATGGACTGGGAAACATTCTTCTCCCCCCCTGTTCCTTATACCATTATATAAGACTTTTAGGGACAGTTCAGTGTTAGTACTTAGAGGTCAGGGAGGATCCTGGAATAATTACTAGTGTTGACAATTCTAATCTCCACTGGTTTTCCCTTTGATGCATAAAATTCAGTTAAGGTTACATTTACACATACATAACACAGCAAGAAGCCTGTTATGTTTCATCGAGTCTGGTACTTTGTATCACTATGTGACTGCACATACAAAAAGGAGGATTAGTTCACTATATATCTATTTTAAATTCATCTCACATGTCAGTGTGTCAAGACAACTCCCATAGGTAACTGCCTAACCCATGCACTGGTATGTGTACTCAGATGGCCTGAGTTACGACAACTTATACCAACATTCATATATGTGTGTGTATCGCTATATTCTAGCAATATGACTGGTCCTATTTTACATTACTGAGGAGGCAATCATCTTGGATACACTCTATCTATGCAATTGTTCACTTTAATCCCTTCCCACTGGAGTCTACAAAATGTCGATAACTTTGATTCCAGGTGGTAAAGTCTGCGTTCACATGAAAACTTATAAATAAAAAATACCTGACCTGGGAGATGGGAAAACCTATAAATCCCATTCACTTAGTTTTTATATTTCCATACCACCGCTTCTAAATCCCCACTTTGACCACTGATTAGGATAATACATCTGCATAGTCTCCATCACGCTGCTGGAACGGATCCAGATTCATGGATTGTGGTACATGGCCATCTTCATGTCCCAGTCATCAGAAAACTATTTTATTACTATTAGGTATAGAACCGCCCAACAGTCCCGTCGCCCTGCACTTTATCACGATAATGGGACAAATCAGTTTATTCTTATTGGTTCCTTCATTTTTATGTAAATGGGTGATAAGTAGGCAGGGATTGGGCAGGATGTGGGTGGAGCTGGGTGGGAAATGGACGGAGCCTGTATGTGGACGGGGTTAGTGATGCGCAAGGGGAAGGGCCTATTTGCCCCGGTTTCCTCAATGCCAATGTTGGAAGTTATGGATGTGGTCAAATGTCTTTGGTGTGTGCAAATGATTTTATAGCCTGAATTTACTAAACTGCTGGAAAGTGGAGAAGTTGCCAATAGCAACCAATCAGGTTCTATCTGACATTCTCTAATATGTGATAGGAAAGTAAGAGCTAGAATCTGATTGGTTGCTATGGGCAACATCTCCATTTCTCCATTTTCACAGTTTATACTATGGCAGTTGCATTTTATGGTGTGATCAGAATATTATGCTGGTTTTGCATGTCAAATGAACAGAAGCATCCGATAAAACAGATCGTTATAACCTCCTAAAGCAATAGTAGGTGACAGTGTCTTTAGTGCTGTGCGGTAGGTTGTAATGATGAGAGTGCACCTGCGTACACATCACAGGATGTCTCGGGAACAGGAGACAGGGGGGATATGGGGCCCACACATCATTCTAATCATGTGCTGTGGGTCACTTTAAACCTGACAAGCTGCATTTCAACTTCTTGTCACCACTGCCTGGTGCCTCTCATTCCACCCGCCCTGCAGCTGAAGATATCACATGCCACACATTAAAGGACGGCTCTGTGTAAGTACTTCCCTCTGGCAAAGTGAAATATTAATTATCTCTTTTTATTTCATGATTATTCATAGGAGGTAATGTCACTATAGAGGGAACGAGATTTTGCTGTCGCAAAATATTAGCATGAAAACTTAAAGAGAAATTCTGAGGAACAGGGTGAAGTATGCAGGACCCGTTCACCTGAAGCACAGTGTTCTGCTTATGTTACTTTTACTTCCGTGAGGATTGTCATAACAAGGAAATGCTGGTACGATTATTAGCAGTGAGAATGCAAGCTCAGTGTCCTGAAGAAATGCATTCCATCAGTGTATGTATATATATATATATATATATATATATATATATATTCCTACAGTATATACAGGAATAGAAAGGATGCGGCCCAGGAACAATTAGAATAATGTAGTATGTGTCCACACTATCGTGCCCTGCCCGCCCCAGCACTAACACCAGCAGAAACTGATGCAGGAAGCGTGGACAGGAGACCCACCCTGCAACTGTTACCCTCTTAACCATTACCCTTCCTAGCCCAATGAGCACACCAGGTTTGCAGAATCAAGACTGAGGTTCCTAGAGGAAATCCCTGACTCTGACTTAGTTGCAACAGAAACATAAAGGCATAAAATTAATGACATTTCACAATACAAATTTGGCATATTCAATTAGACTCTTTACATTTCGCTTAGTGGCCCGTTACAGTTTACAATACACAAGGAATCACCATCACATAGACAAACATAAAACATTCAACACTGAGTCCTTGTTATAAACGCTTTCTATACCCAGGTGTCATCGGGTATCAAATACTCTCACTGTGCATCTCTCATATTAGAGCTCTTCCTCGGTCAGAAGACAAAGAGGGGGTTTGCATATAAAGTGAGCTCGTCGTGAAGTATAAAGAGATTATGTCAACCCCGCTTGATGTTTCGGACCTGAGTCTTTTCAGCTGACCACTGTTCCAGTTCCAGTTGACCACTGCTCTGGTTGGATTACAGTCCTCTTCCGCCTAGCATAAGCATAATGGTAGTTGACTCGAGTACCCATCTTAGGTGAGGTAGTACTTGGGAACTGCTCTGCACTCATCCCGCTCTCTACTCACTGTCTCACGGTTTGGTGAAATCACAGGTTCTTCCCCGGTGTTAACATCCTTATCCCTGGGCGAACTTTCGCCCACGCCGTGAATGCAGGCATATCCAAAAGTTTCAACTCCTCGTCCAAAACTTCTCTGGGAAGGATGGTAAAGGAGCAGGTGGGTGACATCTGACATCAGTTGTTGTACACCTTCACCGCCGCTTCTCGCATCTCCGCTCTCTTCACTCTCTCTGCAAGTTTGGAAGTCACTTTGGAAGCACGGTGGCAAGCCGCACAAGCCCATCCCTTCTTGCGGTTGGGATCTCTTAACTGCTTCCTCCATATGTTGCCCGGCCATGGCAATGACTCGAAAAGAGGCTCCAACCAGTCGCTGTCATCAGGGTCTGGATTGCTTGTAGCTGGTACCATGGCTTGGACCACAGGGCTGTCGTGACGTACTGTCAGAACCTCAGTGGTCTTCCCCAGATCCTCAAGGTTGGGCAGCACCCATGGCATGATGTACGGGTCCCATTCCCACAGGTCTATAGTCTGACCAGTCCCACAGTCAGTCCAGCTCCTCGGTTGTCAGTCCAGCAGGCTCCATCATGATGTTCTCTTTTTAGCACAATCTCGACCCAGATCATAACCATCAGACTCTCAACAAAGTTCCATCAAAAGACAAAGACTCCTGGCAAAAGACTTCACAGAACTTTTATACTATGACCTCACTTGACAATTAGCCTATCCGTCAGCTGGCAGTTGGCCACAATACATGCGCAAGTAGAGGAGGCCCTTCCTCCTTTAAAATAGGGACAGGACGGAAGTCTGTGCACTGTACAATCTACTTCCACCCCTGCTTTTACTACCCCAGTGTTGTAAATTGTCCCAGGATGAAACTCTGGAGCTTCTGGGTATGATGCACTCACTTGTGGGCAGGTGATTTATAATCCAAGCAATCGGTATTGGATGTGTCAAGGGGGATGGAAGGGACAGACTAGATGAGCCAATTAGTTCTGACCCGCTATGAAATTCTGTGTTTCTACTTAACATACAGATCTGGTCACAGTTTCATTCCCAATCCATTTATCTAAAATATAATACAGTGAGTGCAATGATGAGAGTGATATGTTTCAATATCCCTTCACCATAGGAAGGAATGGCTAAGCAAATGCGGCAATACTCTGAAATCACTATAAACCATTCAGAACTAACACAGCAACTGCAGCAATCTGGATCCGGATCCCCGCAGTATTCAGGATACTGTGCACGCGCGAGGAGATCATAACCCTAAAGCCAATATTACGGAGTGGAGACAGAGCCCTGTTGCAGGAACAGAGGTAGAAATATGTCTTGTATAATTGCCTTTGTCCCTTTAATAAATGTGAAAAAAAAACCCTTTCAATGTTGGCTTCTTCTGTTCTCTACAGTTTATACAGATATCACTTTTTACAGTGTATGCTTGTAAATATATATTATTTTAACATACTGTTATATTACGTAATTGTAGTGCCCTGTGATTGCCCTGTGGTATTAATGTACACGTGTAGTTCAGAGACTAACTACTGCACTATATGGTATTGCAACCTCCACTTAAACTTACACATGACTATTAAATACAAAGAGCAACGCTTGCAATATAGCCTGAAGTGTTTCTAAACTAAAGTGTTAATAGCTCATTAAGCTGGAAAAGGGATAGCTGCTGTACATTTAAATGCAGGTGTTCAGCATTCCAAGGGAACCAGCAAACCTTCAAACGTACAGATGATAAATAGCTTTTATATATATATATATATATATATATATATATATATATATATATATATATATAGTATTAGGTCATTCTGAACCTAGCGGAATCAATATATCGCTGATCATGGTCGTTCCTGTATACTACTTAAGTTTTTATTGTTGTTAAATGGAGTCCAAGGTCAGTATACAGTGATCATAGCAATACAGTGAGTGCTGGATGTGATTATGATCGGTGGTGAGATTGCTGTTTACTGTAGTATTGGAGAAGCATGTATTAAAAACAATATACTTAATTTTCACTTGCTAATAATACATATAAAAGTACATCATGATAATACCTGCATGTATTTCTGTGTATGAGGATCTGTGAATTATAAAGGATTTGACCATTATATAGTCATGTCCCTCCTGTGGTTCTTCTAAGATGCTTATGCACTTCATTAAATACATGACTTGTGTTATACTGTATCTGTTTGAGTTCCGTTTTCTGAATCCGTGTTTGTCTGACAATTAAAGCACTGTGTATTGACTGAGGGAAGCCAGTTAAGTATATGATAAACACGTGAATAAGAACATCCCTCTGTTTAAGCACACAGAATAATTTCTACCTGTGGGAACACGTACCAGAACAACGTGACCTAAGAGGTACATCCACGAAAGTCACATACTGGGAATACAAATATATCGGAATGAATAATAAATAGTGCGGGATTATACATGATCTCTCCAATAAAAGGACTAAATAAGTGTAATAACTGTATCATGATTGTGACCACTGTTATATGTGATCTACTCAATTACATTGTGTCCTCCTTCATCACACTGATATCATTAGATGTAGCGCTATGGGCCTTTTTGACAATAGAGGCCTGAGGATGCAGTCAGTCCCAATTGAAACTTATTAGATATACGAATAGAGTATTGTCTCTTTCTAAATGTACACGTTTTCAGACAAAGTAATATTACCCACTAGTCAATAGTTGGGTGCAGAGATCTGATTTTTATGCACAGGATCCCTGATACAACATGCATAGGGATCTGCACTCAAGTCAACTATCTACTGTCTGTCTGTTCACAAATTTAACCACCTGCTCACATTGACATTGATTTTACTAGATACTTTAACCCAGTGTGTGGATAAGGATGACCTGATCCCCAAGTAGTGGATCTTGAATTAATTTAAATTAAAACACTGTGCTTACTAATGACACCTGACCCCTACCCAAGTACCCAGTTCAATCATATTATGTATACGTGCAGAGGCCAGCTATGCTTTGGATTGCAGCACTATCAATACTGAATTCTGTGCATTATTGTCCTCTGTAGTCGGGGTGCTATACACATAGTGGCTAAAGTGATCATACAGTTGTACAGCAAGGACTTGACCAAGCCCATGTACAATTCAGGATTAGATACCCGCCCCATGTTGTATGGAGTGTGCATGTAACATTTAGGGTGGGGGTGAGAATTTGGAACGTTTCTGGGCAGTGCACTTACTTTATTGTCACACATAAGTCCATTCCCGAATGATTAGAATTACAAATAAGTGATCATTCTTAATTCTATAATAATTCTATATCAGGTAACTGATTATTTGTATTATATTAAGCATATAATTCTATAACAGGTAACTACTAGTACACACCAGAAAAAGATTGTGAACCACTTCTATATCCATGACTGGACTACATGCAATTGATTAAATATATTGTGTTACTGTAGGTGTAATCAAATATAACAAGTAATATATATATATATATATATATATATATATATATATATATATTATAGAGAGTGAGCCCAGTACTCCCCAATAACACAGAAGACTAGAGCTCTGATTGAACCATTTATACCCATTACTTTCCTTTTTGCACATGTCTGATATCATCAAGCAGGTAAATCAATTCATTTGAATCCTATTACCAAAGCGCCAGTTCCCGGCTCCTGATTATTCACGCTTGCCCACCAGGCTGTGACTATGTCATGGCTAATGTACTGATTGCCATTTATGTAGAAGCACCTTTAGAAAGCCAGAGAAGTGGCTGCACAGAGCAGAGAAGATGATAATGTTACTGTGTCAATGGCAGTTGTATCAGATGTTCTCATTCATCCTAACAATAGATGTTCCTTAAGCTGTGATCAGACAGGAACAGGTAACACCCTACAAACAGGTGTTTTACTTGTACATGGTGACTTGACGGGCAGTGCTATTTCTTTTGCAGAACTCAGGTGTTCCCGTGCATAGGGCCGCTTGGACACCCTCCAAGCTGAAATATCTCTCCTTCCCCTGGGGACAATGTCATTTGCAGATCACTATTATGCGAGCACCTGGCTGTGGGCCGGGCCAGCTTGACAGATTCACACTGCGCTGTGTGGGGCTGTAATTACAGGGGACCTGTCAAGTGACCTTTATTAATAACACACTCACCTTATAAGCGCTGTACCCATGACCCCGGCACACACAGATAAAGGGGTCTCACAATGGACCAGATTCAAGGCACTATTGACTTAGTCACGACGCAAAAACATGTTGAATTGCAGGGTGATAAATTTCAATATTGCAAACAGTGATAGAGTTGAGAGATGATGCTTCCAGCCCAAGTTTAATAACAGTGTTACAGTAATGCAACAATAAAGTATTCTCCCTGCATGCAAACACTAACATTCATTTTACCTCTCCTGCAATTCTTATTGGTCAATAGTTCCTAAAGTCTGAATTTGGTCCAATATATATATATATATATAATTTTTTATATTGTATTCGAACCAAAGGGAATACCAGATGGCAGAGGAAATATTAATATTATCTATATAGGCCCCATAGCCTCTGGATATTATGTTTGAAGGTTTAAGTTTTTCTGACCTGATGATGAATATTAAGATTTTTTTTACGGATATTTCTTCTAAACCTGAACCTATGTACATGGTACAGACAAGCACATATCAAGCAGATATTCTCCTTTTCCTAGTGTTCTAAATGTGTGTCTGGATGTCGCCATTATAGCGTATGCATCAGGGCTGGAAGTGGGGGTGTATACAGGGTATGCCATACCGGCACTTCTCCCACTGATGTAATTGAAATACAACAAATCTCCATTGACTTCCATTATATTTTGTGTTTCCACACCGCCACCTCTGAATGTCCATACCCTCACTTCTAAATTTCCACTTCGACCACTGGTATGCATTGTAGTGAATGTAGTCAGAATGAAGTCTGTCAGGAGAGGAACTGTGCAGATACTAATATCACCGGAGAAGAAGAGCTATAGGAATCAAAGGACAGGGAAATACTGTAAATATTGAATTTCAGTCTATAAGATAATCCCAACTACTGGAGACAATACAAGATGTGAACAGGCTATATTATTTATATAGACACCATATCCCCTGGGTATTATGTGTGAAAGTCTACGCTTTTCTCCACCGGATGAACACTAGAAGATGCGGAATCCCTACCTAGAGTGATGAGTGTGTCAGTCTTTTTCTGAAGCGTTGTATAGATAATTGATTTCTTGATTACAGTGGTTATGGTTTCCCCTCTATCTCGGCATAGTAAACAAACTCCTAAATCACTGATCTGTTCAGTCCCATAACCAGGACTGATATTTCTCTCTCTGCATTGTTGTGAACTCAGATTCTATTAACTGAACATTGATAGTGAACCATTTTCTGCTTTCTTATTTATTGAACTGTAATGGTGAGATAAGGCACCAGAGACTGACATCAAACACCTTGGCAGCTGTTGTAATGCACGTTACGGGCTGGGGATGGTCACAAGGCTGACACTCTGAAATTAGACTGCTTTTGAAGAACAAAATAAATGTATACATACGTGTGTGTGTGTGTATATATATATATATATATATATATATATATATATATATATATATATATCTGGAAAAATTTACACCACGCTTGGTACACATATGACTTACAATCTGGAAAAATACTGCAGGGGTAAGACACCCCCATGGGTGGGGGTGGGAAGGGGGTGACGTAAAAATAATTGAAAAACGACCAATATTAGTGTCGAACTGATAGTTTTTGGGCGTTGCTGAAATGATTAGTGACACTCCCAATGCCGTTTAAGTCCAAGTTCAGTCCTCATCAACAAGGGGTAAAAATGAAATGTCCAAACAAAATGTCCATTTGTGTCAAATCCACAGTATTCTGGGTTGCTAAACTGATTGGTGACAGTCCCGATGACATTTAAGCCCATGTTTAGTTAAATAGAATGATTAGAACTCTGTAGAACCATCTGGATTTATTTTTTAGAAATGAGTGTAACTCTGTAGAACCTTCTAGAACAGAGGTCCTCAGGGACTCCTAACAGTGAATGCTTTCCAGGTCTCCTTGCTGGAGCACAGGTATGTTCATTACTCACTGACATTTGTGAATGGATCCACAGTTGGGGTCATTATATTACTTGTGATTGTGAGGAGACATGAAAAACATGCCCTTTTAGTGATCCCTGAGGAGCCTGGTTGAGAACCCATGAAATGGATAGAATTCGGTGTCAGTGGAACCTTCTGGAAATATGTAGAAATGAAAGATCTCTATATAAACTTCTAGAACAGTGGTTCCCAAACTGTACGCCTAGGTTCCCTGGGGTGCCATGATTCTTTCATTGGTGTGCCGCAGAATGTTCTTCCCAATGTGGTGGCACGTTGCTGATGTTGCTTAGAAGCGCAATTTTACCTGAAGTATTTCTGTCTTCACCTAAATAGTAATGACTCGATTTTGACTGAAATACTTTAAAAACATGACTGCTGGGTAATTATTTTGTCTTAGGGACAAAAGAACAAGAAAGTTTGGGAAACACTGTTGTAGAAGATTGTGGAAAGTCATACGCGAAGACGCAGAATGTGAAACATTTCTAATATGGGTCAGTATTTAAGGATAATGCTTAATATTTTCCTGAATCATCTATCTAGTAACATTTCAATTACTGTCCACAAAAAGAGTAACCTGGATTTGGATTTGGATGATTAATAATAATGTTGCATGAATTTTGACATCATTTATGTTATAATCTGACATAATTTAAAAACTCCCACGGCAAATGAATGAATTATGTCACCAATGACATCACCTTGAATATTTCAAACATAATTACATCAAATGAATATCCATTTTAACTACATCATTCGTCACCCTGTAATTTATTTACCCAATAAGGGCAATTGTTCATATCTTATTATGATATTATGGCGATTGGGTTGACACAATTACTTGAAAGGTTTATAAATTGTGATATCCGTCATTGGCAATTACAGAGGCTTTTACCGTAGCTGTAACTGTGCTTTCTGCAGTGCATATAAACAAAACTGAATATTGTCTAGTCATGAATTCATTCTCTCACTGCGGCCCAAGCTGACCCGTGGTTCAATAACCTTCTATTCCTGTACTAGGTCCTGCTCAGAATATAGTATATAGGACCATATATCAAAGGAATGATTTTTCAGTAAATAGAACATTGCCCCAGGCTCACACACATAATGTTCCTTTCACACAGACAAATATTCAATAGGTTACGGCCGGCACATTTATTTTGTTCTGGCGATCAATCAATAGCACAGCCATCTTTGCAGACGAGACTCACAAGGTTGGTAAATAAGAGGACAATCTCAAGTATACAAATAGTTTGGCTGATCTGTAGTCTATAAATATGGAAAAGCAAAGGCCACTTATATCTGCTTATTTTAGACCAGATCCAGACTTACGTACAGTTAAACTTATGAACGATTTACAAGTGAGTGGGTAAAACCATGTTGAATTGCAGGGGAGGTAAAATGAATGTCAGTGTGTGCATGCAGGGAGAATAGTTTATTTTTGTATGTTGCACACAGATACTGACCAGCGTTACTGTTAAACTGTTATTAAACTTCTAGATTTAGGACATACCTTCCCACCATGCGGTCCCTGAAAACTGGACAAATAAGTCCTAACCCTGCCACGTCCAAGGTCAACCCTGGCTCCACCAAAACCCCACCTAGTTCGTAACCAGCTACATCCCCCTTTCAGCTTGTTTTCGGGCAAAATTTCACAAATAGAAAAAAATGGGTAAAAAGAAAAAAGCAGGACAGTCATCCAAAATTGGGACGGTCCCACTGGAATCGGGACACTTGAGATGTATGCATAGGAGGAACTAGACGTCCAACAGAGGGGCTGGGTTACGTTCTCAAGTAGGTGATCCTGTTACTGCAGCACATTTAAGATATATACACTAGTATACAAAACATTTATCAATATATATATATATATTCTTATGCTATAAGTACTATGAGTTGCTAATTACTGCAGTATAGTGGCTGTGGCTAATATGTAGAGATAAGTTTATATGTGCAGATAAATATAGAAGTGTTGTTTGCAAAGACCTCACACCATGTTGAAGTAGCCTTTTCTGTATGAGGTGCTAAGTCACCCCCTGAACCACCAACACCACATCTCACTCCAGCCTCTGCATGTGAAAGGAACACTGTTACAATGCTATGTGAGGTTTCCTCTTCAGCTGCGACATTTCTTTTTCTTTCTCAGAAGTCACATAAAAATAAAATGTAGTTATGCGATATTGAGACTTTTAAAAGAAATGTTCTCCACAAATGTATTCCCTACCATTCAATCTCCCTGCTTAGTAAATTTAAACAATGGGGAGGTAGAACATAATAACCCCACACAGATAAAGTCCTGTCTGGAGGAATCGAAACGTACAACCTCCAGCTGTGAGGCGTCAGTGCTACAACTGAGCCACCCATACTATACATATAGTGTAAATCATAAAAAGTTAGGAACTCCCAGGTTGTCAGAGTTCTGGGAAAAACTCATGTGCTCAATACCTGTAATGAAGAGCTTCCTCAAACTTTGGTAAGTGACTTTATAGTGTTATTAGGCTATTATGTACACATATTCAATAATCTGTTATATATCTGCTTTTCATATATTTTATTAATTTTACCCAAATACTCAGGGAAAGTGTATTATAAATTGTGACTGGTGCAAGGTTTGTTTTCTATGTTGAGGGGTAGATTTTTTATTTATGGTTCTGGAAGTTTCTCTAATTTCATGTGAACCTTGTAGTGTTAATATTATTACTTATCTAAGCATGGTAAAGTGTTTCTTTATTAGTCTGTTAATATTTGTACTAAGGTCCTTAATGTCTAAAGAAGTTGTTGATTGCTTGTTTAATCCATAGTGACTGATAAGTAACTGGGTGAAACTCTCACTTTCAAGTTATGTAATTAAGGTCATAGGCTTGTGTTGGCCTGAGGATACAGTGGCTTGGCTTTGGGTAAATACAGAGGAGGATTCGTCCGCTAGGCTGGATCTGATGCCCCCACCTAAATTATGCTGCAGCCAGTCCTAGGTCCATAGATAGACTAATCTCCCTCAGATTTAAGGATTCTTGGTCTCTGGCAATGTAGATTTCATGTGATTTCAAAGATGAAATAATCAACCAGTTGGCCCAATGCATGGAGGGGACGGGAAGTGGGAGCAACTTTTATGGTTTATTTTGAGTAAAGGTACTTGAGCTATTTTAGTATTATCTTGGCCTCAGTTAAGTTCAGAAATATTTAACCCATTGTTATGATAAAAAGTTTAACTGGATTGATATTAAAAAGTAAAAAAAAATTACTACGTTTTAATTAATATGAATGATACATATTTATAGGATTAAATATAATGATGGAATGTGGTTTCTAAGGACTGAATCTAGTGATAGAATGTGATTTCTAAGGATGGAATATAGTGATAGAATATGATTTCTAAGGACTGAATCTAGTGATAGAATGTGATTTCTATGGATTGAATATAATGATAGAATGTGATTTCTAAGGATTGAATATAGAGATAGAATGTGATTTCTAAGGATTGATTCTAATGATAGAATGTGATTTCTAAGGATTGAATATAGAGATAGAATGTGATTTCTAAGGATTGATTCTAATGATAGAATGTGATTTCTAAGGATTGAATCTAACGGTAGAATGGGATTTCTAAGGATTGAATCTAGTTATAGAATGTGATTTCTATGGATTGAATATAATGATAGAATGTGATTTCTAAGGATTGAATCTAGTGATAGAATGTGATTTCTAAGGATTGAATATAGTGATAGAATGTGATTTCTAAGGATTGAATATAGTGATATAATGTGATTTCTGAGGATTGACTATAGAGATAGAATGTGAATTCTAAGGACTGTATATAGTGATAGAATGTGATTTTTAAGGATTGAATATAGTGATAGAATATAATTTAGGATGATTGAATTTTGTCATAAAATATGTTCCTGATGATTTAATATAATGATAGAAAATGTTTTTTTTATGATTGAATATACTTAAAACGAAATGTGAATTAAAGTGTAAGGGATCAGAGGAAGCTCTGTCAATATTATATAGTAAGTTTAGATTAACTGTATATTTATTCTATAAAAAAACTACCAGTCTTGCCCATTAGGTAAAAGGCTTAATTACAGGGCAGAAATGTTTTATTTGGTTCCAATTCTAGGCACTAGAATATAATACATTTTATGAAATATCCCCTTTGCCGCCTAATATCCGCCTTGTTAAAAAAACCCAAGTATTGCAGCTTCTTCCAGATGAACTTACCCAGCCATCCCAAATACCACTACAGAGGGGTCCACGTACCACTGGTTAGAACCCCCCCGTATAGATCAATCACAGAATTCTGATAAACACTATGGACTGGATCCAGTCTTACGTACTATTGCACTTAAGAACAAGTGAATTGATGTTGGGCTGGAAACGTTGAGTAGTTAAGTAGTATGTAAGTCTGGATCCAGTCCTTAGTGTATGGATAGTTTTGCAGTAACACCGATAATCCTCCTGGCTTGCCAAATAAATCCATATTTTAATGAACAATCTTTTGGTCACTTCTCATTCTAATGTTTAATTACTTATAAAAGATCATGTAAAGTGCACAGTAGACTTTAGTATATTATAGAAGGCAAGAAGTAGCAAATGGTTAAATTGCCATTAAACATCTACATGATCTTGTGAGTTACTTAGTAATTTGCACTGAGCTCGAGTGAAATGAACAAATCCCCTCCCTATTATGGCACACATGGCAGGAGCTATAAAAACATGAGATATGTAACTATGTTCTGGAAATGTGTAACTGTACACTGTCACATATTACATAGAAAGTGCGCTGCTATAATTAGTTACTGTAAACCCCGCTATTTTTGATTTTACCATTTTTAGAAATACAGATGTATGTCTCACCGCACCCTGCATCTCTTCTGTTCTGATATCACATCAGTGGTTTTACAAGATGTATAACATCAAAGTGTCGCTAAACCAATGTTTTGGATTAAGTAGCAACATTTATCATCAAAACACATTTCCCACCCAAAAATAGCAAAAAGGAAATAAATGCTGCATATAACTAGTTAGAGTTTAGCTGCAATGCTGGGGAGAACTCTGATGACAGGTGTCTGACTGTGTATTAACTAACATGTACTTTGCCTCTTGTTCATATGCTTGGTTTAAATCTGTATGACACAACCAGGAAGAAATGTACAGCAACGAGTAACATAACATTTGTAGTATATAGATAAAATATATAAAATCATAACGGAGGGATAAGTGGGGAGGTTGACCATCTCCTAGTAGGTTGGGTAAGGGGAAAAGGATTACAGTTGACTGGATTGTCATTGATAATGGTACACAGGGGAGTATGCAGCAAAACCGAATCCCAGCGGGAACAGACCTTATTTTGGGTGACTGTCTCGCTGTTTTTGGCCTAGCAAATGATGGAACGTATGGGAGATTATAGACTCTTCTGCATTTTATTCATTGTTTTATTCTATGTTTGCATTGCAGAGTTTTCATAAAGGATAGATTTTACACTACAACATCCCTGCTTCAGAATGACAGGACCCTCACTGCTGCAATGATAGCCTATCCTGCTATGTAACTTTGCAATGAAGAGCATGGTCTTAATTTCTGATGTAATAAGGACAGACAATTTTTAGGATGTTAAGCTTTTTACTCAACAATGCTGATATGACAAAAGGAATATAGTGGGACCAGTAGTCGAAATGGAAATTGGCTGTATGGACATTTAGAAGTGGCGGTATGGAAACGTAGAATATATTAGAAGTCAATGGAGGTTTGTAGTTTTTCAATTACATCCGTGGGAGAAGTGCTGGTATAGCATACTCCCATATACACCACCAATTTGATCCTTGAGTGGAAGTATATGGATTGCGATCTATATGGGAAACAGTGTTAAACAGGCTACACAAGGTTGTTTCTTCCTCCCTGTTCTGGCTGTGATCGAGACTGATGTAAGAGTCACGGAGCCCACTTGGAACTAAAAATATGTTCTATGCCTAGAAGGAAGAAAAATAAATGTGAGTATGACCAAAAAGAAACAAATGAACTTCACTATATATCTTTCTTTTTTACTCTGAGCAATCTTATCGGTCTAACGTGAGACAGAAAAGATTGCTGTAGAGGTTCTTAAAAAACTACATGCATAAAAAACTACATACATAAAAACTACATGCAGAAAAACTACATGCATAAAAGCTCCATACATAAAAATTCCATACATAAAAACTCCATGCATAAAAAAATCTACATGCATAAAAACGCTATGCATAAAAAAACTACATGCATAAAAACACAAATAAAAATCTACATGCATACAAACTAGATACATAAAAAACTACATGCATAAATCTCCATACATATAAAAAACTCTATATATAAAAAACTGCATGCATAAAAATTCCATGCATACAAAATCTACATGCATAAAAACTCCATACAGAAAAAACTCCATGCATAAAAAACT
>JABWIB010000059.1:63175-74183 GCA_016617825.1 Platyplectrum ornatum | reverse complement strand
AGCTCGAATCTGATTGGTTGCTATGGGCAACTTCCCCACTTTTCAATTCCCCAGCAAATTCCCTCCTTAGTAAATATACCCCTAAGTCTTAATCCGGGGGACTGGTAACAATCATTCATGAGCTGTTGTTGTTCTTCTGTATGCTGACATGGGAGTTAGTTGTGCTGGCCTGTATCAGTGCAGAGTACCTGGTGACACTTATTAAGTCACAGTCAGGATGACTGCTTGACTATCAATGTGAACTTTTCTGATTGTATTTTTGTACAAAGACTTGTCGTTTCTATATTTACCATTTCTTCAACGGAGTCTTTAATTGTCACAAATACTGGGGTCTGGTGCTACATAATTATTTTTTTGGCAGTTTAAGAGCTATTTGTCTATATTTGCCACATACCCAGCGCATCTGTTCTTTAGAATATTGGCAGAAAGCAGGGAGGAACATGCAAAAGTGTAGCTAGCACAAAGTTGAAGCTTGGAACAGGGATTTAAATAGAGTAGAAGTGGCAACGCTGTGTTAAAGATGATTTACAATCGCTGCTTTTAAACCGATGTGTGCGGATAAATTAACACCTCAAAAATATTTTTCGGTGTTAAAGTGCAGATATCGCCCACACAAAGCGGGGGCAGCGATTTTGGGAGCCGAACCAATATTTATGTAAATGGATGAGATCACTAAGTCATTACGACCATCGGTCAAAGTGCAGCTGGTACATTTGGAAATTCAGATGAGAAATTTGGGAGTCAGCGCACTCACATTATAATTGCTGCATTAAAATGGTGACACTACTGACCACATACTGACATCTAAGCTAGAGTTTGCACTTTGCAGCACTTTCCTCTTTCCTGATTATAAATGAAAATGAATTTACTATCTCTCTTAATTGCAATCCAGACAATTTTGATTTACTAGACAAACGGGGCAATAACTGAGGTACAGATGTGAAACTATAACATTTCCAAAATACTGCCATGCCGCAGTAAACATGGCTGGCTCTGCCACACGTAGATCAGGAAAAGTGTCAAAAGACTGCACTAATGCTTTGCATCCAGCAGGTGGCGTTGCCATTGACAATGGTTATCTCCTGCATTGATACGCCACCTAGCTGTTACTATTGGAACTGCAACTTTTTAGAGTTACTGACATGGCATGAAAGCATGAAAGTATGCTCTCGAGTTAAATCCAGCTCCATGGTGGCATTTAAGAAATGTTAAAAAGTGTCACATGAGTAATGTCAGGTGATTTATTGATCAGTATTTATATCGAATTAATGTCAGACAAGGAACTAATGGAACTAATGGATAAATAGCTGCAAACTAAGCGAGGGAGAGTAGAGAACCAATGCATTTATCAAATAATGCTAGGTAATCTGAATATATTAGATCCTGTTGGTAATACACAATGGTACATCCAGAATTATCAATGATTTACAGCAGACAATTTCAAAATTTGTTCTGGATAGCACAGAGTGATGGGGAATGAAGAAGAGCAATGGATCCAGAAGTAGAAAAACATAAGAAGAGTTACAAAATGCAGGGTCAGAACTCACTGGACTCATGAGTCTTGAATTCACACTTGTAAAACTTCCCAGTACGGGAGGTCTACACATGCTGGGAGTGTGAGGTTTCTTATTGCATCACCAAGACCTGGTCTGCCTTACTAAAGCCAAGCTACCGTTCAAACCTCTGCGATATTTGGCAAGCACGCTTGAAAATCCAGAAACAGTAGTAATGATCCAGCAAGGTATTACAGACTTCTATTTATACTGCATCTGCTGATGACATATGACCCACACAGCGGCCACTAGAGGCAGAAGCGTAAAGTGCAAGCATTCCAAGAAATGGAGCAGTGAGGAGTTTAACATTTCTTCTTCTGGGCCGTTACAAAAGACAACATAGTATGGTCAGATTAAGACCATGTGGTCCCTGAACAACATACTGGATGATCATATCAAAACTAATATAAAAATATAAATATCGATTATAGGTTGTAGAATTTCAAGCAGACCCTCTCACACACCCATTTTTCTTATTACTACCCAGGCATGTTATTTTGATTATTTAAATGGTAAAGCTTGTAATATGATGGGGGCTGATCCAGCGTTTATTTTACATCTCACAAACTAAATAGCTTTATGTTTCATTTTTAAACTAGAGTTGAGTTAGGTACTTTCAACTTTAATCTGTTTTCACAGTGTATACTTGCCTCCCCCTGCAGTTCAGTGGATTTGCCCAGGTCTACACTTGCATCCGTTTTATCCAAACTCTGGATCAGCCCCTGGGTGCCCAGTCTGACCTTATGACTTAACAATAAATAAATACGTAAATACCAAACACATATTTTATATATATATATATATATATATATATATATATATATATATATATATTATAGAGAGAGAGAGAGAGAGAGAGAGAGAGCTGTGAAATGTTTCAATGACAGAGCAACACTACAATGGCATGTGCTCTCTTTATTCTCTCTGTGTGTGGCCGTTGTTTGCTATTCTCTCTGTTTATAAGAAACATATTTTTCTTTTTGTCAGTTTTCTTGTTCTGCTCATCTGTTCCCTCATAAACAGTCCAAAACTACATGCTTCAAGTGTAAGGAACCATGAAGGTCACTGCAGTACAAGATGTCCTTATCACAGCCGATCTGACAGTCGCCCATATCAACAATGTTGTTTATGTTAAACAGTAGAATTACCAGTTGCTTTTCTTTCCATGATACTCGAAAAGTATCTGACCTTGACACCTGAGGCACTTACACACATGCATTCGCTATTGTTCAGCAGGGAAGAAATGCCCAAATGTATTGTGACCAAACGTGATATATGTTTTACATAGAAAGCCACTTTATTGCTTCATATCAGTGGTAGCCACACAGCTGTATAGGGTATGTTGTGCAGCTTGGCTTTTACCGCAATACATTGCAAAAATATTATATAAAGAAAGTGTAAAGTGTATTGCACAAGACATGAAATCCTACAGGCTGTCCTGGCCCTGAAGAATATGGGTATCATAAAATACGTATTGCTGCATCAAAATGGCCACACACACAGCCAGGGCCGCCGCCACCCAGGCCCGGGCCTGTAAATGTCAGCGCGGGAGGCTGTCGGGTCTGTTTAAACTCACTTAGACGCTAATAATGGCCTCTTAGTGAGTTCAGGCATGCTCCCGACAGGGTCCAGCACAGCAGTACAGTTTTCCGGTCCCCTGCTGGGGAGTGTTGGGATGGCCGGGCCGGGGACAATAGCCCCGGATGTCCCCCCCCCCCGATGGCGGCCCTGAATACAGCAATGGGTTCTGGAGTGGGCCAACAACCATCATCTTTAATGACTTCTGAATAATCCTACTCACAGCCTTGGCTCTGGACCCCCATCATTGTATTTACTAAGATTTATAGGAAGCAAAGCAACTCATGACTGCTGTGTAAAGTCATACTGTTATTTACAGCATACATCATCATTGTACACTTCTCTTCTTATCGCTGAATAAAACTGAAAAAAAGAAGTTTATAGTCTGGTCACAAAGGAAATATGGACCATTCATCTATTATTTATCTGACTGATTCTAGAAAATGGTAGGAAATATATATAATTGGTTACTATGGGCAATATCGCTTTCCTTACATTTTGATGATTGAACACCTACACACCAACATGTTCCACTGATGTGTAGGAAGAGGAGAAGTCTCCATAGCTAATGGGCTGATGTTTTGTGAGAGAGTAACATATCTACTTCTGACTTAGAGATTCCATTGCATTTGGAATTACTGGGCTCTATTTACTAAGTTCATTTTCAAGCTATAATTGAATTATCACATGAAAATGAAGTTATTGGTATTAACAAAGCATGGATTGAATGGCGAACTATGTATGCAGCGTATATCATCGCCAACTCGTTCTTCTTAACGTGGGTCAGAGCTTTATAGTATTTATTAACCCCTGGAGCTGAGTTTACCATTCAGCTTTGGGTGTTATTGTTAGATTTCCATCCGTCCACCCATAGACCTCTCTTTTTCTCCCCCTAATAACGGGAAAAATCTGGTTGTGCGTTTTTTCCCCGTCTCCTAAGTATTATACGTCGATCTATGAGCTGTGAGCTAAAAAGACACTAGTCATTCCCCTTATGCAAACAGCTTCACGGTGCTCATTGAATCGGGCACATTAAATATTTTATAGATTGGGTCTGACACATACCCACTGATTTATAGCTATCTGGTTATAGCTTCTCCAGACCATGTGTATGTGACACGAAGAGGGCACCAAAGCTATTCATAACTTATAGCTGACTGGTAACAGCTTCTTATCTCTTGCCTTTATTTAGATAATACAGCTTTTGAATTGAAAGATAATTATCTAAATGAAAGATAATGGGCCGGGTTTAGAGGCAAGCGCCCTGACCTTCTCCGAACATGTTCTTGTCGGCTCTGCTGATGTTTTGGTTGGGTCCTTGTGATAAGACATTCCAAGGTCACTTTTAAACAATGTTTTGAGCTTTGGAGAATTTAGCAGTGCACCACAAAGGAGAAATGTGTTTGAAGTGGAAGGTGAATGGAAGGTGAATGTCACAGGTTCTCGGCATCAATATTTGTTTTTTAAGAAATGACCAGAAGGCGTCACAGCTGTGGTCAGCGTCTACGTCTACTGTAACATTCAACATCTTCCTTCCACTGACTCCATTTCTTTTCAAGCACAACAAATAATGTTACAGTTTGCTGGAGACATTTTGTCCGTTAGACAATGATAGAAGTTGCAGTAGATCTGACTGTCTGATCTAAATAAGTAGCAGTACTACGCTCTTCTGAATATCAGAACATTACTGTCCCTCATATATAACATCATGACAAGTATAATTAGTAATAGTAATAATAGTCCAAAGGACCAGATTCAGACTTTAGGAACTATTGACTTACACATGACTTACTCAAGAGTGGGTAAAACCATGTTGAATTGCATGTAAAATGAATGTCAGTGTGTGCATGCAGGGAGAATACTTTATTGTTGCATGTTGGACACAGATACTGACCAGCGTTACTGTTACACTGTTATTACACTTGTGCTAGTAAACATGTTCTCTCAACAGCTTTTGCCCACTCTTAAGTAAGTCGTGAGTAGTTAGGGAAGCCAGTCCTCACTCCTCTGCCTTCCCTTGCTACTCCAAACACAGGATTTACTGTACTGTACCTCTCCGGTCCCACTATGGTCTGCAAGAAGCTCAGTGAACCAAATTCCTGCACATACAGTCCCAGACTGAAAACTACTGTGCATGTGCTGGTGCTAACTGTAACTTCAGTGACCAGTACTTTCTACGGGTCAGGTAAGTTTAACTCTTCTATTCTTTCTTTTCTTTACCGTATATACTTGAGTATAAGTCGACCCATATATAAGCCGAGGCACCTAATGTCACCCAAAAAAACAGGGATAGCTTATTGACTAGAGTATAACCCTCCTCCCCCCAGTATGTCAGTCTGTCACCCCTGTGAAAGGCTCATGTCATTGATGGATCATTGCCCAATAGGACGGCACTGTCTCTGTTCTCTATGTCCCAGCTCCTATAGATCTTCCCTTATATGTCTCTATTGTCCCCCTCTTTCCCGCATGTGCAGGGTTAATATAAGGCAATGTAAAGGTCCTGTGCCATGGTGTAACCCATACAGCACACTATCATGCCTGTGTCAGCTCTGTGGGTCAGTGTGGTGGGTGAGAGGCTGCCTTCCAGTGTCACACTCTCCCCCTCCTTTACCTTAGCTCTGAGCAATGTGTGCAGCTCTGGTATCTGGGGACAGATAGGAAAACACTGCCACACAGCAGGAGACCTAAGAAGGCTGCAAGCCAGCTTTGGTTATGTGGACTGATAACCTCACATCCCTGCATCATCCAGGACAATGACTCAAGTATAACCCGAGGGGGCACTTTTTTTTCAAGAAAAAATCCTGAAAAACTCAAGTATATCGAGTTAATACAGTACTTTCTTTTATAATTGATGGACCCCCTCAGTGGTGATAATCATTTATATGACTTTAAGACTTTTTCATTTATTTGTCATGTTACACATATTCCTGTCTTATTGTGAAGTCTGGATACAGCCCATATACTGGCCAGGCGTCCTGTACATTAGCGATTCACTTTGGTGAGAATATTCCTGGTTAATGTGGTTGTCTTTGTATGAACTCTGCCCCACATTTCCAAATCCATTAAGTGTATAATAGTAAATACACTGCATATCACATGGTTTATTCTTAGAAATCTAACAACAGATCTTCCTTTATTGTTGCCAAAGCATTTCATTAGTCACGTTAATGCATTGGTGTGACTGGCCTCCCTTGTGTTTGCTTTGACTTCAGCAGGTTCACTTTAGCTGTTGCTGGACTTGCCATATTCCGGAAACACTTACACTGTCAGATTGTATAACAAAATGGTATTATAGGGAATCTTCTTTCATTCGTCATGCATGGGAATCTCCATTAGTGTTTGCTTAGGGTGTGGATGAAAGAAGATAAAATAAATAAATGACAATGAATGGCGATTGTAACAGATATTTATGTGGTTGGAAAAGCAGCAAATCAAACAATAAGACGTTATTACTGTAACTTATAATGCGTCAGCTGCATTATGTAAACTATTAGTAGTCAAAACATACCATGTGCCTGATGACCTGTGAACTCTAACCTGGGTCAGTGGTTCTTTCTTTACCTATGACGGGATGCAAATTAACCATGTGGGTTATCTCGAAATCTAAGAGTCTCCTGGACACTCCAAGAGAGTCTGCAACCCTGGTTCCTACTCGTCCTATTGGCATCTTTGGGTGTCCATGATTTTAGGTCAGGCTGGAGTGATGCTCTGAGGGCCACGGTGAGTAAGTTGGACAGTTTTTGTCCAACATTATGGGCCCCTGCGAAGACCAAGCTCCTAGATGGACTCTGCTTAGCCATGACCATAACATTGACCTGCTTTAATTTTACTGCTGTAGCTAATCCCTCAAGTTAACAAAAACAACTTATACAAAACAGGTCATGGTATCTCAGGCCCTTAATGCTCACTACCATAAAACCATAAAACTTAGCAGCATAACCCTTAAGGATGCAGTGGCGATGTATATTATAACCTCTGAATGCAGCACTCCCCTGTCCCCCGATAGCAGCAGATTTAAAGTATAAGTTACTATAAAGTTTATCTCTTTGGGACTCAAAGGTTGCAACTAAAATTGCACACCATAAGCAGGCAGATGCAATCCATCTTGTTTAGAAGTCACTTAAAGTAGAAACTTCTTGGCATTGCGGTTATGAACGTCCTTGGTTAATAGTCTGAATGGACCTGGCTGGGAATTTATTTATGTTCCATATGCTCTTTGCAAATAAGCGACTATTCCTGCAGGGATAGATAAACAGTACCTCCCATTGAACTTGTTCAAGCAAGTACACAGGAGCAGGGACTTGCCTGAACAGGTGTCTGGGATTAGTCACCAAACACAGTGTACAGGGACCGTCCCCAGTCAACTGTATATGCTGTTAACATTTTGAAATCGGCAAAAGGATGTGTGTAACCGGTTACTAATGCAGCAATCACCAGCGACTTCTGTGAACATAGCATTTTGTGGTTGTCTGTTTGTGACATCTGGGTTTTTTACTACTGAATGCGAAACTACCTTCTAGGCTGATTAACCAGAAGTTCTGTTAATATATAATTATTTCACTAATGTCAGCTAAACAGCATCAATCTGTGAGCTGGAAAGTACATGATGATATAGATTTTGTGCAGTAGTATATAGAAACAGATATACACCCACACTGCATTGCTCAGTTACATTATAATAATATTATATCAGTTACATTATAATAATATTAATATGGCCTACCTGCTTGAGATCAAGAGGATTTTCAAATGCTAATTCCAAAAGCTAAGGGGTGGTAGCCTCCCATAGTTATGCCCTCTTCCTAACTACCAGTGAATTGTGCACAATGGACCAGATTCAGACTTTAGGCACTATTGACTTACTCACAACCATAGGCAAAACCATGTTTAATTGCAGGGGAGGTAAATTTCATTAGTTGCAAACAAAATTAGTTGAGTTGAGAGATGATGTTCACAGCATCATGTTTCATTACATAGGAAGGAAAAAAGATGTGAGAGGGGGGGAATGAGTGAGAAAAGGAGGGGTATAAAGAGAGTGAGGCAGAGAGACAGGTGATAGAGAAAGATAGATAAAGGGAGATAAAAATAGAGAGGCAAAAACACTGTTCTGTTTGCTTGTAGTTCTGCTCGGCAACATCTGAAACGTGCATGCACACTGACAGTATATTTGCCTAACTTCCGTACTCAGTGTGGAATGTGTAAAAGTAGAAGTACAGAAGAAGCTGGCAACTATTGACCAGTAAGTCTAACATCAGCAGTTTTAAAATAATGGAAACATTGTTAATAAATAATCTTAAATACAGTAACTCACAATATCCAATATGCGCAGCACGGATGGCTCAGTGGTAACACTGTTGCCTCACAGTACTAAAGTATGTAAGTATGATTCCCCAGGTGTTTGTGCAGTGCCAAAAAAACAACCAACTTCTACACAACAACTTGCGGAAATCAGGTGCTGCATTGTCGTCTGGAACAAGCCCAATACATGTTTGATATTAAGATAATGACCTAGATCCATATTTACAATCCTCATGAGCATCGGCAACAGGGATCCCATGCCAGATTCTCACTGACACCACCTTTCCTAACATGTGAAGAGAAACCACTCACATCACATGCATAGACATAGACAGTTCATGACACCTACTTTGAGATTTAGGAGCCCATTTTACTTCAAATATAGATAGATCAGGAATCTGGACACAGGGGAGGATGTATATCCCTATAAACCTAACATACTCTACCCCTGCTATGTGTTTAGCATTGTATCACATTCTGCCCCACTATCAAAGACATTCCCATTAGAAAAAGACATATGTGGGGTTTTTCAATCCTAGCAGTCTTATGGTATTAAATACTGCTCCCGCACGTTCCAAAAATGTACAGATGGATCTGAGAAAATAATAAAGAAGTTTTGAAAATCTGAAACTTTACAAATATGAAAATAAAGCAATGCACCAGCTGACACATTTCTAACATTTTATTGAAGTTTTTATTTTAAATTTCTTTTTTTTTCTTTTTTTTGAAATGTGACAATTGAGCAGATTTTCCAGACCTGCTGTTAAGAAAGTACCTTGTTGTGTTTACATAGTGACATGCAACTTGAGGGACAGATGTGACAGGCAGGCATGAGTAACCACAAGAGGACAGCAGGACAGATGTCAAGAAACTTTTTTTGTCTTTTTTAAAAGATTGCCAAACAACCTGCATAGTGCACATATGCTTCAGTATGCGGAGCCAAAGATATCACAGCCAAGTTAACATAATGCTGCCGAACGTGTGCGCCTCTATATGAATTATCACAAGTGCATATTTCCACATAAAACTTGAGATACTTTAAAAGTCGACAAGCCTTGTTTTTATTATTGACTTGTTATGATTGTGGCCTTGTGATTATTTTTTATTATCCATGGCGGCCAAATATTTATTAGTGCAATAATGTAGTTCAATAAAATATATAGTTTTGTTAATTTAGTGCCAGTCGTAAAGAATAGTACCACCAGGCAACATAGCAAATTGTCACCTCAGCTGGGGACAGCAAGCTCGAACACAATTGCCTAAACTCCTGCACTCACAATCAGGGCCGCTGCTAGGATCACCCGGGAGGTCGGGCCCCCAACATGACGCTAGAACATTGTGACGTCACGACGTTACCGCAGGGGGCCATCGAGGCTTTAGGAGGCAGTGGCCCGGCGCTCTGTACTGGCATGCCGTCCCGCTGCTGGGGGGTGGGGGGACGACCGGGCCCGGCTGTCCCCCCTGATGGCGGCCCTGCTCACAATAGCTATTTAGTGCCCTCATTGCTCTGGCTTATTGCACTGTTCATCAGGAACGTCAGGAATTCTGGGTGACTCTATATCAATAGATCATTTTTAAAGATGAGCCAGTACAGGGGTGTTACCAGCAGGCGCCCTAGGCAGACCTAGCATTGCGCCCCCTTCCAGCAAATCTCGTGACGGCGTGACATCATCACGTCACGTATCGGCATGACGTGATGACGTCACGCCAATTCTAACCCGTTGGTGGAGGGCGACAGAGTGGAAGAAACATTACCGCCCGCCCTCCCGGCATTTAATTATACGTCGGGAGGGTGGTCGGCAATGTTTCCTCCACTGCGCCGCCCTCCTCAATAGTACTTTTATTTTACAAATGTTTATTTTCATTTCTTTTTTTTTTTTTCACAAATATGCTGCCCCCTGCCGGCCGGCCGCCCTAGCTTAGCCTAAGTTCGCCTAATGGGCTCGACGGCCCTGGGTGTTACTAAACCATTGAGAGCATGGCTGCGTTTCCATCCTTACAATCTCTTCTCTTGTGTGCCCTCAGCTGTTCAACCCCCAATGTGTCCCTTTAATGACATTAGACATACTTTACTTACCTTGACACTGTCTGCAGTGCTGATACTGACTAGTCCCCCTGGAACAATCTGCTAGGAAATCAGAAAGATTTGGGAGGGAAGGTGCACAGCAATCTGAGTTCTGAGCTAAAGGGCCAGCTGTCTGCACAAGCGGAGACTGTACAGTATATACCAGTTGGGGAGACTCAAATCTAGACTTGTGCATCGTCCCCTTCTGCCCTTCCATATACTCTTTGTTTCCAGTCAGCAAAGCCTACCCATCCAACCAACAAACCAACCAACCAACCAGAGTTTATGTCTTAAGCTGGCCATACACTATAATTGTTCCAATCGAAAGATTATTCAAGAGTGGGCAAAACCATGTAGAATTGCAGGGGAGGCAAATTGAATTCATTGCAATCAGTATTTGTGTGCAAAATGCAAAAGTAAAGCATTTTCCCTGCATGCAAACACTGACATTCATTTTACCCCCCTGCAATTCAACATGGTTTTACCCACTCTTGAAAAATCTTTCGATTGGAAC
>JABWIB010000059.1:18604-55369 GCA_016617825.1 Platyplectrum ornatum | reverse complement strand
ATAAATGTCATTAGTTGCAATCAGTATTACAGGTGAGAGATGATGTTTCCAGCCCAAGTGTAATAACAGTGTAACAGTAACGCTGGTCAGTATCTGTGTGCAACATGCAACAATAAAATGAAAATAACCAATTCTGTTAGTCTAATCTGCATATTAGTCATTATTTTCAAACTACCTGGTTCTTTATTACATTTTTTATGTCACAACAGTGGACACACTTGTATTTATAAAATATAGTAAAATGCTATAAGTCACATTACAGTTTGTCAATGTCGTGTATGCAGAAAGAGTTAACACGAGCGTGACCATGAAAATGAACCTGCAAATCACAGCCACAAACGTGTGATAATTGAAGCGCCATCCTCCCCAGCACAAAGACAAGTCATTTAAACATGCACTGCTGTGTATTTTGATTACTGTTTTTTCAGCACCGCTGTGTGTTGTCAGGAAGAACTAGATAAAAGGTGTAGATGGCGTATTAGACGGGCTCTTCCCAGAGGCTGTTCTGCATTGCCACTATGACGTTTCCCACTTTCATGAAGTGTTTGTAGAGGTGCTTATACATACTGTGCCGTGGAGGGAAATATATCCTCTTGTGATGTAATTACATGACAGCATTGCCAAAAGGGTAACCGGAGCGGGCCTGGGGGAGCCCCAGGCAGATTCGGGTTCTGGTTCTGTCTTACCATAGTACCCATTAACCCCATCACTCCCACAAAATATATAATCAGCATCTTCTTATTATTGACGCTGCTGCATATGGGCCTGATTCACAGTTGAATGTACAATTTATGACTCTTACTTGCAATTTGGTGCAGTGTCATACCTCCATAATTTGACAGACCAAGGCCGGGACAATTTAGCCCCACCTGGCCCAGACTAAACCCGGCCTCCTGGTCCTAACCCCACCTACTAACACACTCAAACTTCACAAACTCCGTCCGGTACCACCAAAACCCAGCCCCATTGCCGGACCACGCAGAACAGTAATTAAATAAATGAGGGGATAAAAACAAATTGCCCCCAGTTTGTCCAGTTATCGGGACAAACTGAAAAGTGGGCTGGACAGCAAAACTGTCACCCAAAACCGTGATTGTCCTGCTAGAATTAGGACAATTGGAAGGTATGAAGTGTGTATGCCCCACGAGACAACTTTGCACAAAGCAGCAGAATTAGGTAATAGAACTGCACCTTGTGGCCACAGGGGACGCAAGGGCTGAGACTGTTACAGGGACCAGAGAAGAGAGTAATCCAGCTGTCAGAGAGTGATGGCTTAAAACAGTGCTCGGCACTCCATGTATGAATGTTAAATGCTGAACTGCTCGCAATGTAATAATAAACAGAGCTTAGCACTCATAAGGTGACAAGTACGGTAAGTTGTCGTCCTCTGGCGGTGCCCAACCTCCCTGCTAACCTCCCTGTTCTCGTACACATCCGCCCGGAAACTGAGCTTTTGCGTAGACCTTAATCTGGTCCCAGGACTTTAAATCTATGGTAGAGCCTTTAAATATTGTATATTAAATGTTTTATATATGTGTACCAGACTAAATACCTAATTCAAGTTGATAAATAACAAATAATACTTTCTGCAGCAGTAATCTACCAGAATCCTGTATGTTCTCATGATGGAGACAAGTGACAGAAACGAGATGAGCTTTCTAATGAGATATTTGTGGCTGTGATTTGCCAATAATTCATTCGTCTGCTTTGAATAGTAAAAAGAAGAGAAATCACTTACAGTTCTGAATCTGTGCGTATATGAGATTAAATGACCTGTACTGTGTGTTGTTCCATTGGATGCCGGCATTTGTCCAGAGTGCTAGTATCACTTTAGGGCTTGTTGAATAGATTTCCAAATTCATAGCTGGTGTACAAGTGTTAGACATTAGTTTTACTGGGAAAGATACTAGTAAATCTCTTATTCTTTCAGAATCTGATGGATATCAGTGGTACAAATCCTCAGATTGTTCTCTTGTTTCCATGCATGCTCTCTTTTATGTGCATAGGCACAGTGGTACCGGAGCAGAATCATTCCACCCCATCAAAAAGTTCAACAACATTTCAGACTCTGGGCTGGGCTGCTATCACAAGTGGCCATGATGACCCAGGTTTTCATCCCATTGGAACACGTAAGGTAGACTTTAGCTATTAGGCCATGTTGCCAACGTTTGCATATGAAATGAATATCAGGGAGAATGTGGTAGCACTATTACAGAGCTGCACCAAAGAGGTGTGTCCTGGATCCCCAAAGCAGTGTGTCCTGTACCACCAAGGTATAGCTGGTGCATGGGTGAGGAGCAGTTGGTGTGTAAGCCAGGAGGAAGATCACAACGAGACAGTTGGCGAGTGGTTTTGAGTCATTGTGCAGTTGGACGAAGGAAGACGGGAAGGAAAAATCTGTGGAGAGGTTGAGCAGTATAGGCAAGAAAATGGGAAATAATTAATGAGAAAGGCTGAAAATACCTTTACAGGTAGACAAGGGGAAGAGTGTCATAGAAAAGAGGTTGTGTACGTTTTATATTAGGGTAAAGTCCTTTTGAAGAAAGTTATCTACACTTCAAGAATTGCTGTTACTACACAGAATTCCTGCCTTCCATGTTATAGTTTGCATTGCTGAATTTGAGTTATAGTTTGCATTACTGAATAGTGAGGCAGACATAATAATGCCTAGTAGCATCATTACAGAGGGAGACACATCACTATCTTCAAAGAATTGATATTAACTTATCACTGGATTACAATGAATTTTCCCTATTTTGGATGATAACTTCTGAGCTCCAACTTTTGTCCACAATGTACTCAAGTTTATCGTATATATGAGGTACCTCATAGGAAACTTATTTATTAGGAATAATTATTAGTGTTGTTTAATTTGGGGAATGGGTACAACTGTATATTACAGTATGTATAATACAAGTTAGTGAGGATCCCAAGAATTTATTTCTGAATCCCTCTTGCTCTAAATGGAAATAAAATATTTTCATCATCAAGAGAAAGTTTTAAAAATAAAACCATTGGTTAATTAACGTCACATATAGTTATATTTTAATAATACAATGGCATTGTGCTGGTGAAACCCTTGATGACCTTGAGCCTTTATGAATGGTTGTAGCAATGCAGCTGACAGAGGGGCATTGACAGCGGCAAAAACATCTCGCGATAAAGACTGCAGGTTGATAAATCATGTAATACGTAAAACAACTGTCTCCACTGTTTGTAGGCTTGTATGTTATGACTGCACTTAAATTTATATGTATTTAATACCTTGTGTCTCAAATCTTACACAAGAACATTAATATAGCCAAAGAAAAGGAGAGGCCCGTGTAAGGGTAACACTGTTTTCATCTAAACATATTTCTCGTTTCCCGTTTTGAGATGATAAGATTTTATTGTGTATAATAATAATAACCCAGTAGACTAGAGCTATGATTCTTTCATCTGCAGATAATGAGAAAAACCCCACACTCTGAACAGCTGTGCGATGCGCGCTAGCCGAAATGTCCAAACAAACAATGAATTGTAGAACTCTGCTAGAAAGTTACGAACAAACCCCTCTGAGTCCCTTTCACCGGAACATCTGCATGCCTGCAAATGAAGATCTTCACAGCAAGCGACAAAAAACCCACAGAAAAAAGAAACGAAATGCAAATTGCAATGAATTTCCACACAAAAGTTCAATGCTAAATATTGTCCTCCAATAAATGTGTCCCACACATTATAATAAGCCTTTCAAGGGCTTCAGAGTTGTGATAACAGCCCGGGGTGTGGATGGTTAGTATATAGTATGTAGTACGGCACCAGGAGCATTTCATGAATAAATGTCTATTCAGAGGGTTCATTTACACGTGTATATGTAGCAGGAGGTATGACTGGGACCTATCACACTACCACACACCTCTCCTGCACTATTACCAGGTTCTTTAGACCTAGTCAAGAGTGGGTAAAACCATGTTGAACTGCAGGGGAGGTAAAGTTCATCTGTTGGAGTCAGTATTACAGGTGAGAGATGATGTTTCCAAGTCTCATAACAGTGTAACAGTGACGCTGGTCAGTATCTGTGTGCAACATACACTAATAATAAAGTATTCTCCCTGCATGTAAAAGGAACAGCAAGTTATAAACAGCAAACGGCATAGCACCCCCCTTCACACACACCACGCACACGCAACCAGGCCTTAACTAAGTGGAAATATATACACAGGCAACAAAAGCAGGGTTTTAAAAAGGAACATGTGATTTATTTAAAATTGGGCCAAATTATTAGTTGGAATATTAACCTACAAGTGACTGAATACTATTAAATTGAACTAAGTGGTTCATTAGCAGATGGGAGGTTCAGCAGCTCCACTTACCAAGAGGACAACACTGCTCCTTGACCCCATTAACCAGCCCGGTCCTATGGCGAACACTCCGCCCATCATGAACTGACCACCCCAGTACCTAGAAGGTGGTAACTAGGGTGTGGTGTCCACTCCCCAGGGCCGGTGCTAGGTCTCCGAGTGCCCCTTCACTGCCCTGCCGGTCGCTTACTCCATATGTCCAAACCCCCTACTTTATCTCTCCAGGCCCCTTCCTACTGTACATATCTTCAAACCCCCTGCATTATCTCACCAGGCCTCTTAATCTATATCTTCATACCCCCAAATTTCTCTCCAGGTCCCCTCCTACATATCTTCAAACCCCTTACATTAACTCTCCAGGAACCTCACTCAATTTGTCCAAACCCCCTACTTTATCTCTCCAGGTCCCCTCCTACATATCTTCAAACCCCTTACATTATCTAAACTTAGTATTGTTATTAATATTTATTTTTCTTTTTGGGCCAGATTCAGATCGTTAGGCACGCATGACTTAAGCTGGACATACACTATAAATAAATAGTTCCAATCAAAAGTACTGCAATTAATTCAATTTGCCTCCCCTGCAATTCAACATGGTTTTGACCACTCTTGAAAAATCTTTCGATTGGAACAATTTATCTTATAGTGTATGTCCAGCTTTAGTCAAGAGTGAGTATAACCATGTTGAATTGCAGGGGGAGGGGGGTAAATGAATGTTAGTGTTTTGCATGCAGGGAGAATACTTTATTTTTGCATGTTGCACACAGATTTTCACCAGTGTTACTGTTGCATAGTTATTAGGGCTGGGAAAGATAATCTTTGAACTGTTTATAATTAATGAAATTTACCTCCCCTGGAATTCATCATGGTTTTTCCCACTCTTGACTATGTCATGAGTGCCTAAGGATCTGAATCTGGCCCTATGTTCTTATTGACTCATTTACATATGATTTGATTCTGTAAGGTAACATGAAATTTTGTATCTCAAGTATCACACGTATGAGATAAGTACACCTCCCTTGTGAAAGGAAATATAAAAGTTTACCCTTAAGTATTTCATTAGCAACATGGCAAGGATGGAATAAAGGATTCTAAATAATTCCAAAATTCTAGGCACTGTGCATACGCAGTACATACTTACAGACAATATTTTTCTGGGGGGTGTTGGGGTAAAACGACTTTATTAAGCGAGGATCCAGCCTTTTATCTAATTACAAGTTACTGATATAATTCCTTCAGCACGTTGCTGGAATTTACATATTTTTCCCAAGTAGTTAATAAGATTGATAGGGTTTGATCTGCTTCTCACTCTGTCACACATGGAGCAGCCTCGTATTACGGTAAACATGAGATTGATTAATTGCTAATTTCAGGATTACGATGGTATTAATCTATCACCTCTAGATGAATGCCTGCAGTTGTTTAGCACATTGTCACTGGGTTCTATTTCCACAGCCAGTCAGTTAGTGGTGAGTTAATGACTTTCACAGTTACATTTTTCTCTTCAAACTGCGATTGTATTTGATATTAAACTAATTAAAAGGTTCCTGAAATAACTATGTTCTGGTGCTATGTCGACATTAACACATAGAAAATAGTGTCCACTTAATGATGAATCCAGCGTTCAGGATGGTCAGAGTTAAGGACGTTTCATGGGAGGGATTGGCTGGAAGCATGAGGTCGATATAGTATGGGTTGCCTTTCATAGTTGTACCCAGCCTAGACCTGAATATACGCATTATTATGTGGAACAGTATACGGCAAAATATTTGTATCGGGCCACAGGTCATGTCTAAGGCTGGGGGTGGCTGAAGGCTGATATTCCACAACCTGTATATGATTATTGTGTTAACATGTCATATTCCAAACACAGTTCAAAATACAAGGATTTGTAAGTTCGATTCCCGGACAGGATCTTATCTGCATAGAGTTTGTACCTGGAGGAAACACAGGGCCCATCTTCCCCATCGTATAACGCTGCAGACACTTTGTAGCACCTAATAAATAAGCTTCATTAATAATAATAATACTACTAATAATCTTTACGTATATATAATGTTTATGTATTGGAACAATCTTGGTTTTGGACCTATGCTACTACCATAGATGGACTTTCGTCAGTGGACAGATACCTGAGTAAAGCACTCAGAAATGTGCCAAAATAAAAAGGTCTAGATTGGTACTCGATAAGAGTGTATTACTTCGCGTAAACGACCCGTCGTGTACTACCCTATGTCCACCCTGAGTCATTGTGCTTCAGTTTGAGTGGTGCAGAAGAGGTTCCCATTGGTGTGAAAGCCTGAGAGGTTCAGCAAGATTTGGTCAAACTCCTACCACTAATATCCAGCTTCTGGAGCCCAGGTATATCTCGTACACGATTGTAGCTGAACAGAAGTCGTGATAAGCGAATGAAGCTATGGAAGCCAGTTTGACGAGTCTCTCCTATGTGGCCACCTTTTTTGACATTCTTTTTGATCAAGTGATACGGTTGACATCGCTGTTCACAAGGAACGGATTAACCATTGGACAGTTTGTAAAATAAAAGCCATCAAAATGTCCTCTGTGTGCTCTCTCAACATCCAGATGGGCAGTAGCCTCTCAGCGGAATAATCAATCTTTACCGGGCATGGACGCAGCTCTGTCATGGGTTGTTTTATCTCTGACATGGAAAAGTCGCTTTTTTTTCCTTTGATGAATAAAAAAGGGAATATTTGATATATGTTGTCTCTTGGTTTATGATCACAGCCCATGGTGTTTCTGTATATTCCATGATTTATTCTTTAGCTCACTTCTTATTGATATCTATCCCTTTTCATGTTGTACAGTCAATGTTATCTTTTGGCTACCGTAATAAAAATTATTATATTATTGATAGTTCAATCATAACCAATAAGATTATAGGTTGGGTATAGCCATCCTATGGCCTGAAGTGGTAATAGATAGTATGCCCTTACTGACATGATTTAGGATTACTGACACTACCTGAATTTCCCTGAGACTCGCACATTTTGGGCAGGAGTGCAGGAAAGTCTCACGAGTTGGAGTCAGGTTGTACCTTGAAAAATGTATACTGGGCAAATGAAAATGAAACATTGCATTAGCAAAACATATACCGTATATACTCGAGTATAAGCCGACCCGTAAATAAGCCGAGGCACCTATTTTCACCTTAAAAAAACTGCGATAACTCATTGACATGATACAGAACAATGACTCGAGTATAAGCCGAGGGGTGCACTTTCTGCACAAAAAAATGTGCAGAAAAACTAGGCTTATACTCGCATATATACAGTATATGTCATGCGAATAATAATCTGAATCCAGAGTTTGAAAATGAAAGATCATTAAGTGGAAAGTTACATGTGGGCAATCACTATTATTGTTCGCATGCAGGGAGAATACTTATAGCACACAGATACTGACCAGCATTACTCTTACACTTTTTCCAACAAATTACATTTACCTCCCCTGCATTTCATCATGGTTTTACCCAGGTGTAACATTTGAGAATGAGTTTATGAGGTTTAAATACTGGTTCAAGTCCTGTTGTGTGCCGCACAGTGCCATGGTCCACTAAAGCTGGCCATACACTATTAGATAAATTGTTCCAATTAAAATATTTTTCAAGAGTGGGTAAAACCATGTTGAATTGCAGGGGGGAGGGGGTAAAATGAATGTCAGTGTGTGCATGCAGGGAGAATACTTTATTGTTGCATGTTGCACACAGATACTGACCAGCGTTACTGTTACACTGTTATTACACTTGTGCTGGAAACATCATCTCTCACCTGTAATACTGATTGCAATTAATTCAATTTGCCTCCCCTGCAATTCAACATGGTTTTAACTACTCTTGAAAAAATCTTTTGATTGGAACAATTTATCTTATAGTGTATGGCCAGCTTAAGACTTGATTACATCATTTGTGTCATCAATACCCATCCCATACTTAGTAATACTGGTGATGGCAGCACCGATGTATAAGGATACTTAAGAGGTAATGCATAGGACAGGTGGTTACCGCCTTCACAAGTACGGACTTTAGGGTTGCATGCTCGTAAATATTTGTACTATTGATTTACTCACGTGTGGGTAAAACCATGTTGAATTGCAGGGGAGTTAAATTTCATTAGTTGGAAACAGCACAAGTGTAATAACAGTGTAACAGTAACGCTGGTCAGTATCTGTGTGCAACATGCAACAATAATACAGTATTCTCCCTGTATGTACACACTGACATTCATTTTACCTCCCCTGCAATTCAACATGGTTTTACTCACTCGCTCGTAAGTTGTTCATAAGTCAATAGTACGTAAAGTCTGAATCTGGTCCTTTGAGTACATTTATTAAAAGTAGAAATAATGACGATGATGATGATGATGAATATTATTATTCACTGTGAACAGGTTTTTATGTAACAGCCGTTATTATTTATTTACCAGTTTACAAATAGGTCACAGAATCACTGACCACTTTGAGAAAGAGGTAGATACCTCCAAACGCATCGGTAGTGATCCAGTAATCTCCAACGCAGCAGCCTTCTGTCACAGCTCTGATAGCTATCCTTCAGCGGGCAACAGCAGAGCGGCCCAGGCAATCAGGCGTCCCTGGCAATGCTAGACTCTTTCCACTCTGCCGTTGGTAGGATGGTTTTATGCATTTTGTCATATTGTTTTATGAATGATTTATTGAGATGCTCATTAATGTTTTTATTATGTTATAAATAAACATTGGTACCTCTCTTTTTACCTTTACTTTGTAGGAGAAAATGAGGGCAGGGCTTGAAGTGGGTATTTTTAAGTGGTGGTATGGCACTAAGCACCTACGCTTGTATATGACCTGATCCCCTCCGAACCCGCAATTTTGTAAAAAAAAAAACAAACCTGTTCTCCTACAGTCCGGAGGGTGATATACCACGCCATTGCACACCGGCCCACTTCCTGCACTGGTTTGAGGGATATATTGCACTCCTCTTCTGGACGTACGACAGAGGACTTTGCTATTACTCAGGACTTTTTATCTTTGTTTTTTTTGGTGTATTGCTTATTCCGCTGACACACTAAGTCATTTTAGAGCAATACTGATCTTAGGGAATCCCCTTCCCCACGAATATTGTTTTCCTGTAGGTCCCTCTGGGGCTTCCCAGACAGCTGCAGCATATTTTCATCATGGAGTGGGTTCATTCAGTTCTCTTAGGTCTCGGAATGTCACCCTCATGGACCTAGACATGAACTGCTAATGTTTTAATGTAATCATTGCTTTTTTCCGTCTGCTTTACTCCATATATGGTGCACTTTCTTACTGTACATTGACCACGTCCCTCCAACCCTTCCCTCCCATAACACAATATATAATATTCTGTATTGATACATAGGCCAATATGGAGATGTCAACCATAGTAATCAGATTACAGATCTTAGTTTCCTATTACATATTAAAGATAAATTCTGATTGGTTGCAATAGACAACATCTCTACTTTACCATTCCTGCAGTTTAGTAAATATCCTTGGAATCTCTGGCAGATTCCCGGATTTCAGCCACGTCTCTTGGGATCTGAGAAAGTGATTTAATGTAAATCACTGCCTCTGCCCAATTGGTACTCTGAATAGGCGGGACTTAGTGTGTCAAGCCCGCCCATACATAGCAAACATATGGGGTTTTGCTGTCCCAGGGGTGGGGCCATGTGTGTGATTTGCATAAATCATACCCTCCACCCCACCCCATACTGCCAACTCTTGGTTTCTCCCAGGAGGGATAAACTAAAAGTTAACAAACCTGGCAAATATAGGCCATAGAAAGATAGTACGACCTGTTTAGTAACTATAACTAGCGGTTCGTCCCCTTATTCCTTTACACATAAATGCGTGTGTAACTGCAGGAGTCAATATTTCGTGTCTCTAGGGAAAACAAATCAGTAAAATGACAGCTCAATAACACCTAAGTACAAGATAACATTAACCAATAACATAACATTACAACCTGAGCACAATGTATAATTCCCTCCTGCAGCATAGACTTTGATGTGTAATTAAAATGCCATGTTTTTTCTACCTTCTTGTACATGTTACCTTGTAATATCGTCATTATCTCTTATCCCACTAAACGTGCTTTGAACTTATCCCTTACCAGTCATATTGTACGGAGCTCATCATGCATAACACATCAGTTGTCTTGTCAACGTTCTAAATCCATTTAATACGTATTTTTTTTATGTATTCTATAAAGTACTTTACAGCGAGCTCTTTGATGTATGATACCTGATAATCACACCCACAGGGCATGACGAGATGAGTGTAAAACACATGTGAGCTTCACTTGATAACTCCTCAGAAATGTGATTGTATCAGATATTCACACCTCCCCGAAGCTCCTTCACTGTGATATGAAGATAAATTATTTAAGTCACATTCTTTGATCCTGTGATTTCCCCCAGTCTGAGCCGCACACCTAATATTTTAACAGTAGGATGGTGACGGTTTTAGAGGCGCATGATAATTGACCAGATCACTCAGCCTTGGTTATTCCTGAGTTCTTGGTTTTAATCTACAGTAAAGTAATTGAGGATGGTTTTTTGCTTTTTCAGTTTGCGTCGCATGGTGCAGACCCTGAAGATTGCTGGTGCAGAACATTGATCGTAGTACTTTGAGTTCTATTATATTATTCATATTATATATATTATTCACATTTAAACAGTGGTTAGAGTCTAGAAACTGGAGGGTTATAGGTTTATACAGTGTATTTGGAAATGTTGCTTCAAATAAAGGGCGGTGGATACAGTTATCCTAAATCTTAACCAAAACCTTAGATCCAAATTATAGGGGGATATATTGTTCTATATGATGGGGGCAGGGGAGCTCATCTGGGAAGAAATTAAATCTCTTGATAGTGGGGCATAATGAATGTATGATCCAAAGCTCTTTATTACTCAATTGGGCTCAAGTTATACTCATAATAGGGCTCTATAATCCCCCACGAGGCTCTGTATTATATAAAGAACAATTATGGAGGATGCTCTGAGACCAATTCAGGATCAATCCTTTATATGCCCCACCCATTCCCCATGGAATTGCTTATTCCTTTTTTGTGCTTAAATTATTGAGATATTTCACCAGATCTGTTTTGTTGTCAAAAATATGAAAAAATATGAATATGAAATATAAGAACAACTTACATCAGTCATTGCAGCTTTCCCTGGGAACCTTTGTTATGAAATTCATAATAACCAGATATCAGATACTTGACATTGGCTGATGGGACTAACCATTCAAATAAAAGTCTGATCATTAGTGGAACTAAATACATATATAAATATATACAGACTACATACAGCATTTAAAGTAACATAATAATGTATATAATAGGAAATGTGTACATACCCTTTTCCTATTTAAAGTGAGTATCATCTACCTGATTCCCTAGTACAGTATCTAGATTTGGGCTCGACAAGCCACATTCCTCATCGGCAAATTCCATAATCCACACACCCAATTAGCAGACTCCTTAACATACTCTCTACATTGGTAGACTCCTCAAAACCACGCTCCCCATTGGCAGGCTCCTCACTACGCACTCCCCATTGGCAGGTTCCTTAATCCATGTCCTCATTGGCAGGCTCCTCACTACGCACTCCCCATTGGCAGGTTCCTTAATCCATGTCCTCATTGGCAGGCTCCTCACTACGCACTCCCCATTGGCAGGTTCCTTAATCCATGTCCTCATTGGCAGGCTCCTCACTACGCACTCCCCATTGGCAGGTTCCTTAATCCATGTCCTCATTGGCAGGCTCCTCACTACGCACTCCCCATTGGCAGGTTCCTTAATCCATGTCCTCATTGGCAGGCTCCTCACTACGCACTCCCCATTGGCAGGTTCCTTAATCCATGTCCTCATTGGCAGGCTCCTCACTACGCACTCCCCATTGGCAGGTTCCTTAATCCATGTCCTCATTGGCAGGCTCCTCACTACGCACTCCCCATTGGCAGGTTCCTTAATCCATGTCCTCATTGGCAGGCTCCTCACTACGCACTCCCCATTGGCAGGTTCCTTAATCCATGTCCTCATTGGCAGGCTCCTCACTACGCACTCCCCATTGGCAGGTTCCTTAATCCATGTCCTCATTGGCAGGCTCCTCACTACGCACTCCCCATTGGCAGGTTCCTTAATCCATGTCCTCATTGGCAGGCTCCTTACTACGCACTCCCCACTGATAGGCTCCTCAATCCAAACTCCTCTCCTTAATAGAGGTTTAATGGAAATAACCCAGGTAAACTATTGTAATCTAGTTCACCTGGTTTTGCCCACTCTTAAGTAAGTTGTTAGTAAATCAATAGTGCCTAAAGTCTGAGTGTTACTGCTCATGAGTTTTCGTGACCTATGATGTTCTATAAATATATCATCCTACTCATCACTACACATGATTGGCAGTCTGTTGTTTCATCATTATCATCATCATCAAATAAAGTTACATATAACCCCAAACTGGATTAGCACCAGTCAATAGACATAAAGGCCTCCTTCGTGTGCAGTATATCAATAGAGATTAGTCCCCATGTGAACCTGCAGCAATGAATGCTTGAAGGAATGAATAGGCGTAGAACTAGCCAGGTCGGAAATATCATTGGTTTGAGGCTATTTTCTTGTACTTACAGCGACTAGTATAGGTCAATAGAGAAAACTCTGCTTCTCCTTCCATACAAGATAAGAGAATATCCAATACTAGATCCTTTTCTTTCAGCCATCATTATCTCTATCAATGGTTGACTGTTGACACATCAGTCCAAAACTCAGCACTACCTTTGTTCATGTGTCTGTAGAGTTCCTATAACATTGATATTGTAGTGTAGAACAGCCAGAGACCCAATATATTCCAGATGGAATCATCTCTTAGTGATTTAACTCATCTGATGATTTATTTCAGCCTGGAAATTGAGTTTTGCTCCTATGTTCACATAAGGTGTATATTAAGCAAAAAGGTGGAAAACTCACTAAAGATCTCCATGATGACGGTTATATGAAGAGCGAAGTGATGTCATATGTGCTTTCTAACATTTCAAAAGATCCCCCAGTTGCGCATACGGAACCTAGCAATAAATCCTCTTTTATAACACATGCTGCCTTAGGTAACCCGCTCTAAGGTAATCTCCCTCATATTAGATAGGTCTAATGCTATGTGGAAGTTCTATACTGGGGAAACCAATATAAAGGATGGAGATTGCTGACAAGGCTGGAGTAAAAATAATTATCTTGAGCTAACATAAAATAATAATGAGAAAGGGGAAGGGATCTTTCCATGAACTTGCGGCATAAGATCTGTCCTTATAGAAGTGCAGCTGCCAATTTAGGGAACTTCACCATTCATTTGGGTTTCAGTTTAATGATATTAATAAGTACACTTACTGTAATGTTCACTTATTCAGGTTCCTTCCCTGTTATACACGTACACAGCACTGCCAGTCTTTTTGCTTAACTTTCATTAATTATTATTATTACCCACCCCTGGTGGGTACGGGGTGCCCTGGATTCCGACCCTAGGAAGGCATGATGAAGTTACCCGCATAAACCTGCCTCCACCTGGATTCACCCTAAAGTAAAGCAGGCAGGACGGGATGGGAACTCCTCACCCCAAGGAAGATGATCTTAATAAATTTACTCACAAACTTACTAAATTTTGTCACAAATAGCGACACATTGTTATATATAAAAAGTTTTATTCAATATGGGATCCTGCAGCGCGATCCCGACATGGACTTGCCGTAATGGTTGCTGGTCCAAATGTAAGTAAACTCACTTTACACAAGGGAACAATGATATATTTGAGTGACTTCGATTTAACATATTTAAGGTGCACACATCAAACACATTAGGTTTTCTGGGTCTCTGAAATTAGTTGCTATACATCTAAATAAACTTTTCTATTGCAGTGTGTTGCTCGGTATCTGTCTTTTCCGTAGTGGAGAATTGAACCGTTCCCACTGTACATGATGAGTGCCGGCACTGTCAGGACTGGATGGCGTTTCACAGTGCCAGACAGCACAACCTCTCCCCTTTTGACAATGTTTCCAGTATGTGGGGCGTCCTAAGGGTGCCTTGTCATGTACTTTCCATGGGTTCCCCGTCCATCATTTGGAAGGTGGAGCTCGCATAGTCATGAAATGGGCAGTCATATCACAGTCAAGAGGCTTACTGCAGCCACTTGCCTCACTGGTGCGTCCAGGACCTCCCTTCCATCTCTGGCCTTACACTCGGCCTGAAGGGGTGACAGTCGGTCCATTTTTTCTGCCCAGGAACTCAACTTCGGCCTCTCCACAGTTACTGTGGAGAAACTAAGATCTGTAATCTGATTGGTTAGCAATGCTGATCTGTAGGCTCCCATCTGGAATATGTCAGGAATGTTCACTTTCCTGAATCTTTCCAGGAGAATCACAAATTTCGGGGTTTGATTCTGGGCCCTGGGAAAGCTGCCAGATCTTCTAGCCAGGAGCTTAAAGCAGTCATTGAATGAAAATCACTGCCTCCAGCCCATATTGATACTAAGGATGGCATGGGTCAGTCATCATCTATCTTCCATAACCCTAGGAATAAAGTTTTTTAACATGCAGAGTGTGGGCATTATGCAAATAGTGATTTGTGCTATCTTTTGGAATATGTACTATGAACAGAGGACACGTATTCACTTTGTTCATGTAGATTGCAGAGGGGTTGAAAAGTGTGTATGTTGCCTATAGCAATCAGATTCAAGCTCTAAGTTTTATTTTACATAACGGAGAGTGTGAGCTCGAATCTCGAACATCCCTTCTTTTTAATCTCCCTGTAATCTCTCTGCTCAGGAAATTTAGGCCAAGGACAAGGACTACCCTCTTCAAATGTCAGTGCAAGGGCTTTCTATCCACTCAAGTGGCCTGAAGAGACTACCTTAAAGAACATGGACATTTCTGGAACAATGGATGTCTGGCTGGGAATGTTGGAATATGGACCTGATCCAGACCTTTGAATGACAGCCATTGCACAATATATGTATGTGTATATTGGATTTTTTTTATCCATTTGAGTGTTGATGTCTGTTTTTCCAGAGCTGGATGAACCACAGGATGATAAGGAATGTTGCCCCGGGATCCCCACACACAAGTCATTTCTAGGGATATTCAAGGATGCTGACATACAATTAATATATATGTATATTTATATGTGTGTTCTATGTGTTAATGTTTGTGTCACAGTTGCACTGAGTTCTACACAAACCATTATCCAACTATCAGCATTCTGGCCTTAGGGCAAACGTGTGGATAAAAGTTGGTGGTCAGAACTCGTATGTGGGCCGATGTCCTGTGTCCAGGTCTATTCGTCTGCATTTGAGAACCGCCTCTTGTGTAGTGCCTGTGTACAAGCTAAAGATACAGTTTTGCAGCAAGGTACAGAAAAGTATACTGAAGCCAGTTACCAAACAGAGAATAAACGGGAAGACAATACAAAGACAAACCAGGAGCTGCACATGAGCACAGTCAGAGAACAGTAGCACTAGCAGGCGTTCACACGTAAGTCAGAACAAATCAAGAGTTATTGATAATTATTATCCCCCATAATCTGCTTTTATAAGGATTAATAAGGAGGTTATTTGTATATATTTATTTCATATTAGTTACTTCAGACCTGGTAACTGAGCAATTGATTCATAGGGGTATATTTACTAAGCAGGGAGATTGCAGTGAAATTCGAATTTGGGGAAGTTGCCCATGGCAACCAATCAGATTTGAGCTCTCAGTTTCATTTTACACTCTGGAGAATGTGACCTCAAATCTGATTGGTTGCCATGGGCAACTTCCCCAAATTCGAATTTCACTGCAATCTCCCTGCTTAGTAAATATACCCCATTGTGTACTGATCTGATTCAGCAATGCTGTTAAAAAAAAAAGAACCAGATTCAGACCTCCGCTTATGCTGCATCCTGATTCCTGTTCAGGCGAGAAAAGGCTTCTCCCCTCACACGTCACGTCACAGCGGGACGCTTCTTTAGTGTCATCTTCACTCAAATGGGGACAGCTCAGAAATCTGGATAGGACTCAAGGGTTTAAAAATGGAATCAGAGGAAGAGGCGAGTGCTCTGTAGGCTGTGATTTATATAGACCTCCTTTTACCTTGATTAAGTAATGATGCAGCTGTATTTTACATGAGTTTTTTCCATTCCAATATACAGTTTATATAATAATGGACATGTAGGTGTATAATCTTGGGGGTAGTTGTGCGGGGTCGCTGGGATATTCCTCTTTGGTGCACCCTTACTGGTCCACACACTGGTAGGAATTAAATCACATGGGTATATCTTGCGTCCCTTCTCTACTCAATATATTACTTATATTGTGCCTCATAATCCTATAAATGCTTCTGACTAGGAATTTTAAGGTACATAATAATTTTAATAAATAGACTTTGCCATAAAACAGTCAGTGATTAGCATTGAACACAAGCTTGGACTTAAAGTATCAAAAAGTATCCAAAATACGAACCCTGACGAAGCCCCACTGTAAACGGGAAGAAACGCGTTGGGTGAGCACGCAGGAGATCTCATTTAAGTGCAAGTCCAAGGAAAAGACCGGGCCAGAGACGTATCGAGCCTGCCATTGGAACAACAACCACTGGGACCCAGGAATGCACGATGTGCGGCTGCTAGCAACACACGCTGACCGGAGGATCACTTTATTCTGCTATAAAATGCTTACAAATATTATTATATTATGATTAATTATTATTATTTTATATATAATTATTTACTTATAAGGCTCCACAAAAAGATTGCAGAGTTGTATAAAAAAAATAAACTTGACGAAAATAATAAAAGGAGAGACACAAAATGTTTTACAAAATACAATTCTAATATTGCAAGACCAAGGTGGAGACAGCTATGAGGGATGGGGAGGGGTAAGCTGTGAGGATAGAGAGCCCTTTCTGCAAGAGCTTACAGTCTAAACCACCTTTTTATTGCATTTAAATCTTTGGACATGGGAACCAGCCCATTTATTCACCTTTAATCGATGGTAGAAGAGGTTATGAGTGTGATACAAATGTTAATGCTTCGATTCTCCTTTAATGTGGGGCTGAGTTGCTTATCCTCCTGGGTAGGTATGAATTAAAGACATGAGAAAAATCTGTGTGTTTAATTAAGCATACTGTTCTCTCACATAAAGGCAGGCACATAGTTTATCAATGTACTTGGTAAGATTTAATTAAAATTTACGGTGCCCTGAGCATACAATGGAAAGACAGATCAGCAGGTAATTCTCTCCTACAGAAGAGACCATTACAGACATTATATTGGTGTTATCCCAAGACCGATACTGTTATGTCACCTCCAACCTTTTCCCATAATCCTTGTCAGGTCGTTACATTAATTCACATGAAATTCACTGAATAGTGAATAAGGAGCTAACTGTAGACATCACTGATATTGGATACAAGCAGATGTATCACATTGTTACTACAGGTGAGATGTAAGAGAAGTAATATTTGCAGTACGCATTTATCTGGCCTTATAGTAAACAGTTATTGAATAGAACATGCAATCAATCATACAGTCATGTATTTGCTTTGCAATTCTTGCCTGTATGGGTGCAAGGAATGTGCTCTCATCGATCAGTCTTGTACATGTAACACTGTGAATGTATTTAGTTTCTATATCTCACTCTATATATGTTCTTAGTACGTTACTGCACTTCTGCTGTTATTCAGAAATCTACATCATATCAAATGTGTTTTTAGAGACTCTGGACCTGATTCTGAGCTTCTGACGGCTGCAGCGTGTGGCCGCCTGGTACTCAAGATTCAGAGCTGCGGAGAAACATAGCTCTGAACTGAGTGCAGGGAGAGGGGCATGCCCTATACCCCTCATCTGTGTGCTAAGCTGAGATGTGCAAAGGCTCCGGATGCTCTATACCTGCTAAGTGCACATATTTAAATGAGAAAAGGCCCGTGGAACGTCCATTTTCTAATTTACATGTGTGGCAGTCGCTAGAATGCAGAGATGCCCTTTGCGTCCACATCTGTGAGATTCAAAACGGTTGTGCCTCCACCGGCCTGGTGTGTGTGCATTTTCTTTTTATTATATTGACATTTACATGTATTCCAATGGTATTACATTTGGAGCGTCAAAACAAATTCTGTTGTCAGTAGTACCTTCCCTTCCTCTTTAATACCCCGTTCAGATTACCTCAAAGGGTAGGCTTTTTTTGTTGGAAACGCCGGCCGCAGTGAAAAAACCTCTTAAGGCAATCTGAACGGTGCAGTTTTTTAAAGCTGGCAACTGAGCGCCAGTATTCAGAGCCGGCGAAAAAGAAGGGTTTTCGTTGGCTCCCCTGCAGCTTTTCCCCAGTCTGAATGCTGCACAAGCCAGCTTGCCGGATCCGGGGTGTTTAACCAATACTGATTGGTTACAAAAATCATGTGATCATGACGATCACAGCCCTTTTAAAGTAATGACCTCACATTAACACAAAGCTGGCTTCACTGCTAACAATATAGAGCCAGCAAGTCTAAACGGACATTTAATGCTGCCCTGCCGGCTCTACACCACAGATCTGCCTGTGGCTTTTAAAAACCCTGGCAATCTGAATGTGGTATAAACATCAGTAGCCTTTCATCATCTCAAAAAAAAACATATTAAAAAGCTTATTATATGGAGACAAATGTTTCCAATTTTCAGTATTTTCATTATTTATTTCATGTTAAAAAGTTTCAATACAAAATAACGATTTATTTTCTAAAAACGCACCATTAACCAATCATAGTTATATATTTAAAATCTATTGTAAAATAATATTTTAAAATTCATAAAGACTGATTCAATCCCACGTGAAGATAGGAAAAATTGTTTTTCAATGAGCCGGCCAAATTGAATCGGTCCCATAAAGACTGATTCAATTCTTTGGCAAGCCACAAAAAAGCTGGATGTGCACTCTTTTGCAGATATTACGGTTATGCAAGGGGAATTCAATCGGCCAGATTATGTCTAGTTTCAGGCCTAAATTTTGTAAGCAGGGAGATTGAAGTGCACATTCTCCAGTATGTAGAATGAAACCGAGAGCTTGAATCTGATTAACCAATCGACACACAAATGTCGACATAGAAGAAAGATATAAAAAGCCAATAAATTAATAGCAGTATTCCTGGTGATAAAGCCACCATTATTTACAGTATACTGTTTATCCTTATGACAGGTTCCACTTTGGGTTTAAATCCTGTCCAGTTTTCCCAGTGTTTTGTTCTTGAGTCATCATTAAAGGAAATAATTACTTATGTAAGAATTACATTTACATTATGTAAGAATTACGATTCCCACCTCTTGTCTTCTTACCCTCCGTCACCCTCCCACCCCTCCACTGGCACGCTGAGGACTACCACTAATACAGCTCCACATTAAGTACAAGCAGAGATACTGGAGGAACATTTACACAAGAAAGATAAGACGTGCCTCTACCCAACCTGTACTCTGACGAATTAAAAGAGCCTCTTGTAAACTGAGATTCAAGGACAAGAATAGGAGAAATCCATCTTAGGTGGCTCTTGAAATATAAGGGTTTCACATGAAATAGAAATAAATAAAGGTTAAATGAAGGTAACCACATTGTGTGTGTATGGACCTCTCAGCATTATAGTCTGTTCAGTGATGTAGCTACAGGAGTTGCAGCAGTCATGATTGCGACCGGGCCCCTGAGCTATGGGGCCACAGGATTTTCCAGGAGGATTAGAGGATCAATTGATCCTTCAATCCTCTGGATCAAGAAGATTAGAAAAAAAGTCTGCAACCGCTGCTAATTAGCTGGCCATAGTGTTGGTGCCTGCGTCCCCTCTCCTTCCTTCTGTCCCCTCCAACGTCTTCCCCCACCCATCTCCAGAAAAGGAAGAACACAGCTGCAGCTCCCCCCCTCCCCAATATAAATACAATGAAGTTATGTTATGTGTGTAACACAGTGGCAGCATACAGGTGACTATAGAGCTATTTCTTCCACCAGTAGTTAAATAATCAAAGTTTAATTAAAGTACATTGATCCACATAAAACCTTCACTGTCTTTCTCTGTCTATATATTCGCTCCATATATTCAGTAATCCATATTAAACCTTTAATATACAGCATTCCACCTAAGGGAGTATTACACTCTGTATTACTACATAAGAGAAGAAGGGAGAATTGGTAATTAAATGAAATTCTTTACTTAATACATCTATAATCCATATAGCACAACAAAATAATGAATTAAATGTGTTCAATATGTATACAAACATAAAATACCAAACCGTATCAGGAAAAAGATGGGGACACTGTCAGTCAATCTACAGGGTGATCCCTGCTTCCTTCACATTTGAGGGGGGTCTATTTGGACCTTAGTCCCCTTTCTCCGTTCCAATACCTGCGCTTAGATCTATAGTGCCAGCATATCTAGACAATTGCCAGAGTATGTTGGAATGATATGGTGTGCGCTTATCCTGGTGTAAACAATAAATTGTTAGACATTTTTATTTATTGAAATTCAAGGTCACAGATTTTGTCTTTAGTCTTCAGGATGAGATCAGGGTAAAGGATCAGGATCCCACAGTCTGGCCTATTCTTTATTACTACATATAATGTATACAGGCTCCAGACAAAGGGACTCTGTACCCGGGAGCACTGTATACATTCTCATACACACTACATGTGGGGGTAAAACATACAGCCACAGGTAATTCTCCATGGAGAATCTGTATTATTCAGCCACTATTCTTCACAGATTGGAGTCTACACATAAAATTTATCTCGACATAGACTCAATTTTCCCGGTTAGACCTCTATAGCAGTCACCCAGAGTTACTTAGCTGTAGATAATCCAAAACAGATGATAAATACATTTCTTTATTACCCCAGCTATCAGTTACCGTATCTGCTTTATTTAATAGAACTGTTGTTGTTTATGAAATCGGGCCCTTTCAGTGATGAATCACTTGTCCGATAGGAACAGATATTCTAAGCCTCTCGTATATGGCAGGAGATCACTTGCTATAGACCGGCCTCAGAAACACCTGAGGCTTTGTGCAAGGAATCTCATTAAGACTCAGGGGAGATTTAAAGCCAACCAGTCCAACATGAATCATTCCTTGCAGTCTCTTTAAATGGGGGTGAGGGGTTTGTGCACAGAAAAGACAAAGGCAAATTCAATTACAGCCTTTTATCTGGACTGCAGATTTTCTGTACCCGTTCTGCAAACTTCTAAATATACGGCTCGAGAATAAATGTGCAGCGGGAATTTAAATAACAATTTTATTTGATAAGCCCTCACATAGAGCCGTCCTGCAAGTAATGATTAGTAGTAGACAGCTTAACATCATTGTCTGACAGTGTATGAGAAGGGAATTACCCCTTAGAGGACTAACAGCTGTGTCTTGGCTGATTAATCCCCTTCACCTAAGACATGATGGAAACTGCTCTGTATTTCACTGGGATATCAAGATGTTAATGCATAGCAAGGCATAATGCTTAGCTCTCCCTAATTCCACACATTACCCTCATCATTCTTATTTTTACTTCCCATTTCTGTAGAAATTCAGTTACAATGTCTGGCATGTCACATTATTGTTAATATGTCATTTTCATGATAGATCATGTTCCCTTAAGCATGATTACTATAGCTGTTTGGGGTACGTGTAGCGTATTTGTGCTCAGATGCAGTGTGTGTATTTTTTAAGTCGTTAAATTAAGTGCTGTGCATATACGCAAAAGGTATTAAAGCTGGGGGAGTGTACTAACAAGGACATAGGAATTATATAAGTGTGTAAGCTTGCAGGCAGGGCTTTCTTCCCCACCCAGTATGTCATGTCTTAAGCTGGCCATACACCAGAAAGATAATCTTTCCAATCAACAGATAAATGACCCTCACAGCAGTAATCTGTTAGATGTGCACTCATTAAATGCATGTTTTGTGAGTACACATGTAACAGATTTCTGCTGTGAGGGTCATTTATCTGTTGATTGGAAAGATTATCTTTCTGGTGTATGGCCAGCATTAATGATTGTTCTGGTTCCTGAGGTCTGATCACTCTACCGTGCCTGAATAGCCATGGATCTCCTGCAAAGAAACATGGGTGTCATCAAATTATCAGACCCCGAGGGCCAGAGCAGCGCCCACCTCAAAATTCCCTATTGACTTTAATGGGGACAGCACCAGGATGGGGACCTAAGGAACTACTGATCCGATTCCTGAGGTCTGACCTCCTTGTGTTCATGGATAACCAAAGGTTCCTTGTACGGCACATGGGTGACTGGTGTAGCACTGGTTTAAAGTGACCGCAAAAAGATAAGGTACATAAGACAGGGGCTGTAAATATGAGGAAGTACCAATACCTAATAATAATTAATGTATGAATAAATAAATAAATAAATTAAGGATATATACAGGGTTTGGCTAGAACTAACTGGTTTAAATAAAAGGTATAGAGAATCCAGAGAAGTCCTCTTTCTGTTTCCTATCAATTAACAAAACCTGGAAGAATTATCATAAAGAACAATCTTCATGATAATGCCTTTCCTGACAGGTTCATTTTGGGAAAATGATAGGGGGTACATAGAGAAACAGAGAATTATAATTATTTTTTATCTTTTTATTTAAAAAGACATATGTAGGCCTATTGATAAAGGAACACTGACTTACATCTAGGGGTGTTAGTAGCAGAAATTGAGGGTAGTTATGAGTAGAATAGAACATGTTAAGTAGGTATAGAAACTTGGTAAGCTTGTCTGAATAGATGTGTTTTAGGGGAGTGCTTAAAAGTTTGGAGAGTAGAGGATAGTCTTAAAAGGTGAAGAAGGTTATTCCAAAAAGTGGGTGCAGCCCGGGAGAAGTCCTGTAATGGGAATCAGAGCAGCAGAATATGGAATTATGTTTTGGAATACACCTTGTCTGTACAATCAGCCACTCTTCTCATGTCATTGCACTTTATCTAGATAGGGTAAAATGCAATGTGATCTGTAAAATGTGCTGTGATTGGTTTTACAGGTGTGGAGTACAAATTGGTCACAATACAGTAGAAGTTCAACAGATGCACCTTTCAGCACTGGAATAAGCAATATTCCACTCAGAGAATACTGTGGTTGTTACGGTATGTGTTTCATCTTCTGGCCACTGGAGGTCACCATACAGTGGCCCGGTTCTCAGTCTGCTCTCTCTCCTCTCTCCTTTCTGTTCAATGATCCCACCCCAAACCACCAGAGGGTCATATAATACATCAGCCTGCTCTGACTCAGTATGTGGTGAGCTACTGTTACCATCTGACCACACTATCAGAGACACTGGAATGTGTCCAGTGCAGGACTCCCTTCCAGAATGCTTTATTCATTGTCACCTATGTCACACTGTTGTTTTTCGGCATGTATGATCGGATTATCACTGATCTGTCAATTAGTAAAAATAAGGTGTTTATAAGGACTATGATAAACATAGGTAATACTAGAATAATACATTCCAATTAATGCTGTATTATCCTAAATGAGAATTGTACTTCACAGTATATATAATACTGGTGTGGGGGATGGCATACTGGCTTAATAGTATAGAAGGGTGAATTTAAGGCACCATTGAGATTAATTATTATACTGGTGAAAAGTAAACCAGCAAAGAAATATCAGTGACATAAGACAGATGCATCTCTCCTATCTAGGAGCAATTCTTAAAATGTAAGTATGTTTGTAACAATGAGTGCCATTCACTAGAGTGCAAGGATCATCACTTATTACAATGCTCCTAAAAGCTCTTCTTCCTCAATGGTGGATGCAGAAGTGAATCTCTTATCCACTTATAAAATGATAGGCTGCACCATAGGAAACAAAGGGGCGAACATCTGTTTACTTTGTAGTTTGTCTATCTCTTGGAATAACATATAGCACCCTATGTCAGAAAAAGCACAACCTGCACCACACTTTAGGATCACCAAGGGCTACATAGCTTTAATGGCTCACAAATACCATGTTTTAATTGTAAATAACTTATAGGCTTATTGAATTAAATGTTTGCAAAGGTACATTTTCACATATTTGTTATATTTCAGTGGGCTTTAAATGTTTCATTATGAAGAATCCCCCATACATGGCCGAGGCCACTTTAACCCACTTTGAGATGTTTAATATTATTTTACCTTTCCCGACCATATCTGCAGCATGCTTACAATGACTTCTGCAGAAGAAGCTCCTTACAACCTGTGCACAATTTATGTAGAGAGCCTTCCATGAGTATGCAGTACTCACAGTGGCAGATAAGAGGATGTTCAGTAGTCATAAGTGTTGTTTTAATCACTTGTCATTAAAAATGGGGATACGAGCCAGACCTGTCAAGTATTCCGTTTTATTTAAGTCTGGCAAGCTGTCATTCAGTCTTTCAGGGATAATTTCAAGTAAAGGGAAAATGCAACATTATAGGAAGTAGACGCTTTCTACAAGTAAAACAACATAAAGACATTGACTAGAAGAAGGTACTCGCCTGTGCACTTACTACAACTAAAAGGACATAAATATCCAATGAATAGAAGAAGGTAGCAGCCTCTGCCGCTTTGTACAACTAAAACAACATACGGTAAATAAAAATGAATAGAAAATAGAAGATAGCAGCCTCTACCACTTTCTACATGTAAAGCCACACATATAAATAATGAATAGAAGATAGCAGCCTCTGCCAATTTCTACATGTAAAACAGCACAAATAATGAATAGAAGATAGCAGCCTCTGCCACTTTCTACATGTAAAACCACACATATAAATAATGAATAGAAGATAGCAGCCTCTGCCAATTTCTACATGTAAAACCGCACAAATAATGAATAGAAGATAGCAGCCTCTGCCACTTTCTACTTGTAAAACCGCACATATAAATAATGAATAGAAGATAGCAGTCTCTGCCACTTTCTACATGTAAAACCACACATATAAATAATGAATAGAAGATAGCAGTCTCTGCCACTTTCTACATGTAAAACTGCACATATAAATAATGAATAGAAGATAGCAGTCTCTGCCACTTTCTCCATGTAAAACCACACAAGTAAATATTGAATAGAAGAAAGCAGTCTCTGCCACTTTCTACATGTAAAACCGCACATATTAATAATGAATAGAAGATAGCAGTCTCTGCCACTTTCTACATGTAAAACCCCACATATAAATGATGAATAGAAGATAGGAGCCTCTGCCACTTTCTACATGTAAAACCGCACATATAAATAATGAATAGAAGATAGCAGCCTCTGCCACTTTCTACATGTAAAACCGCACAAATAATGAATAGAAGATAACAGCCTCTGCCACTTTCTACAACTAAAACAACATCAATAAACAATGATTAGAAAATGTACACTGATGCAAAATTAAGGATGTGGGCCCCAGACCTGTCAAGTATTAAGTTTCATTCAAGTCTGGCAAGCTGTCATTAAGTTTTGTCAAGGATAACTTCAAGCTAAAGGAAAATGCAACATTATAGGAATATTGTAGCCTCTGCTACTTTATACGACTAAACAGCATAAATATAGAATGGAGAATTGTAGTCTTTTCCATTTTCTGCTACTAATACACCATAAATAAACATTGAATAGAACAGTGGTACCCAATTTTTCTCAGTCGAGGCACCCTTGGGGTCTCTATCATTTTTCAAGGCACTCCTAAGACAAAATAATGTTGTGAAATTAAAATTATATATAAAAAGGATTTCTGAGACATAATAAGGCTCCCAAAATTAATTTTTACTGATCAAATTTACTTGTACTCAGAGAACAAATCTATCAGGGGGTATGATCAGTTGATGTGACGTCATAACATTATTATTGACCAATGAATTTCTCAATGAGTCAACAAGTTCCTTCATTAGAATGTAGATTAGGCTTCTCCTGAACTCTTTCTGGAGTTTCTGGAGACGCCATTGTCCTTTTGTTGTTGAAGTGTTCCCAATGATTTAGGTGATATACTCAAAGGCGGGTGTGATGAATTCCTTTGTCCATTGCAGAGCAATGTTTTGGCTAAACCACTGTTGAGCAACTTGTAGGCTGTGTAAGAGCTGAGATGTCTTTACACCCTACTGTCCTTCTCGCTAATTATATTGTAATAGCATTTCCTGGTGGCATGGTATTATACAGAGGCAGTAAGATTTCTTATGGTCTTCATATTATTCTCCATAATTCTTTGCAGTGTTATTTGAATGAAAAATAATATTTATCATGGCCTAAGTTTTTAGGTACGAGTAGAGTCTAAACTGTGCACCACAATGACCATCTATATGAATATACCGTAAAATAGGTATAATTATTTATACATTTAAAATAAATTTATAATACTCAATATTTCTTCATGACTGATTTTTTGAAGTTTTGACAGTATAATAATAATTTAGGTAAAGACAGAAATACTTCAGGTTGATATCAAATCTTGTGTTGCTCCTATACAACATAAAATTGGCACCTCAGTGAGAGCATTGCGGCTCCCCAGAAGGCGCACAGTTTGGGAACCACTAGAATAGAAGAAGATGCCACTTTCTCCAACTAACATTATTTTTTATTTTACTTTTTTGACATTGCAGCTATGTTGAATACAGTAGATTATTCTTATGTTACTCTTGGTTAACATCAGCATCTAAGATTCCTAACTCTTCTCTTCTTGTCAGCATATACAAAGGTAGAAGCGGTTAAGAGGCATCTATCTTATTTCAAGCACAATACACATAGTTTTATATCATTCATTAGATTCCTAATGCTGTGCATTTCTATTTTATTGTGCTTTTACTTGTAGTTGTTAAGGTGCTTTTCTTTGTGTTCACTTAATTTACAAATAGAGTAATGTGAATTTAACATGACACATTGTACAAGTCCTAGTATTTGGTGTATTCTGTTCTATGCTGGAAGTTACAAGGAAACAAGTACTTTAATAGAAGACACATACTTTGCACATCTGAATATGTTTTTCTGAATGTATAATTTGTGTAGCCATCTGTTAATATCTTCATTATATTTGTATATTACAATAAATCAGTTTCTGCAGAAATTTTATGTATTTTTTTCATCTTACAGTAACTGTTAACAAACTTTGCTTGTGCTTTATAAACCCACCATGGCTCCTGATGAACCAAAAGTCACAGCAAGCCCCGTCATCCATGATGTTTTGCACACAGTGGGCTAATGACATACAAAAGAGCAATGTTGTGACAACCCAAGTGGGAGCAGCTCAGTGGGCATTGACCGCAGAATAACCATTTAATTTGTCAAATTACTTCAGGTGCACCATAATTATAGGTTGCCAGAGCCTCTTTTATCAGAAGAGAAGTGTGCGCCGATTTAACAGCTTCCACCATTGTGAAAAAAAATAACATGCTAAAGAGATTACTCTAATCATATAGGTACACTTTAGATGTAAGTGGAGGAGAAACCACAGCACGTGGCTTAACAAATGACTTCACACTACCCACATAGCAGGAATAATAGTGGCCTCAGCTGATGCAGCTGCATGTTGGGACTCTTAATTAAAAATGTAGAATTACATTAAAATAGAGCAGCTCATGGTTCAATTTGACTTGAAATTGTTTTATATAGTTTTGGTTGCCATTTCAAACAGCCTTGTTCCGATCGGGCTGTTCCAGACAACATCACTAAGAATGACCCAAAACCATGTGTCTGACGACTCCATTACAACCAAACCCTAACATTCTTCTTCCATCACCTTATCTTTCATCCTTCCCTGTAGCCTAAACACAACCTAAACTTCCGTTTCTCTTATTCATCCTATCACTGCAAACTAACCTTCCATTTCTCTGATCCATCCCATCTCTGCAGCCTAACTTTCCCTTTCTCTAATTGATCCCTTCCCTACAGCCTAATCCTAACCTTTACTTTCTCTGATTCATCCCATTACTGTAACCTAACCCTAACCTTCCCTTTCTCTGTTCTATCCCTTCCCTACAGCCTCATCCTAACCTTTCCTTTCTCTGGTCCATCACTGCAGCCTAACCTCTACTTTCTCTGATTGTATCCCTTTCCCCCAGCCTAACCCTAACCTTCCCTTTCTTTGATTCATCCCATCCCTGCAACCTAATTCTAACCGTCCCTTTCTCTGATCCATCTCATCACTGCAGCCTAACCTTCCCTTTCTCTGATAAATTCCATCTCTGCAGCCTAAACGTCCCTTTCTCTGATGCATTCCATCTCTGCAGCCTAGACCTTCCCTTTCTCTGATCTATTCCCTACCAGCAGCCTAACCTTATCCTTACACTTCTAGGCTCCGTCCCCTTACCGCAGCCTAACCCTAACCTTCTCCTTGTAGTGTAACCTATTATGGAGGAACTGTTGTATGTTGTCGTAATGAATAATATGGATATTTCGCCATACTACTCCATTCACTGAAAAACATTCTACATGAGTACTATTGTAAAATACATACAGCTGACATTTAGCTGACGGCTGTATGTACGCCGGACTGGGTAATTTCGAAGCAAAAAACAACAGTTAAAAATGACTGTGCACCTTATAGTAAAACATTAAATTAATTATGGTAGTAACAAGGTGCTTCCAAACCTATTTGCTCCTGAGCTGTATGTCATTTTGTCACATGTTGCATTAATAGTACTATGGATATTCAAGATGACTACCCACAATGCATTGCTGGATAACACTGTGTTCACATTTGTCCAAAAATGAACAAACTGATGTATGTGTGGGCCTTTAAAGCGTTATCATCTGCGGATACTAGCCAGTTCTTTCTTTTGCATTTTAGAAATAAATTCTAAAAAATCTTTTGTCTATTATGACATTTTGATGTATTCAATTTAATTAAATACGAGCTCTGCAGCCGTTGTCACACGAGCATAATCATTCATTTAATGGAGGAATCAGGAGCCTGCTAATGATTCTCAGGTGGTTTAGTGAATAGAATGGAACATATAGTATTATTAATAGTATGAGTGCCAATTATCTTCCAATACAAAACACATTATACTCCTGGAAGAAATGAATGGCATGTCACTGGTATAAACTTTAATAAATATTATATGTATAATATACCTGTATACATATACACCGCAAATATATTGTAAGGCATCTAGTAGGGCCCTGGTAAGATGTCATGAGAGTATGATGGTAAATGCTAACAAGTAAAATAGTCCTGTATGATGTAATAAAGATGACGGACTTCATTCAGAGTTTACGATGTGCGCAACATGTGCACATGTGGTGTCTAGCACTCACATATCGTAAAAGCTGGCATAGTACGATTGCCTGCTTTTATGAATGAAAAACATAGTAATTTGTAATTTTGTTAATGCTGGTATTAACAAACTATCTTACTATTTCACTCATAAAAGCCGGCATAGTACTATTTTATGATATGAGTGTTTGTACACCATTTACAGCACAGGGGCTCCTGTGCTGGTATATCTTTTTTTTTTATAAAATAGACGCAGTTCATGAAGCTTTTGATTTTCAAGTTTCTTGACTCATCATAATTAGCAAAATTCTTAACATGTGGTTTTACATATTTACAGATCATGCAGTGCCCACATGTGTTAGATCCTAATAATGTTTGTCCCCACGTGTCGGGCCACGGATTACTGTAGGCTTGAGATTACTGGGTGCTAATATTTCGTTTACATTTTTAGATCTTCTAAAAATGACCTTCAGGGTTTCTCAGGGATTATTTGTTAATTTTAGGGGTCCATTCACAGGATACCCCAGTGTTTTTCTAAAGTTCTCTTCGTCAGCCTTTCTGAACCATTATATCTGGTAATGAAGGACAAAGGTGCTTCTGTTTCAGATTTAGTGTTATAAGTTTGGATCTATCAGTTAGATATGGACCCTTAAGTTAGCTTGTTTGGCTATCCTCTTATCATGCGCCTTCACTTGATATTACCAGGTCAATTTTCTCTTTTGACATATTGTATGTAAATTTCAAATTATAGTCATTAGTGGAAATATGTTTAAAAAAGTAGCCAAGGCTCTCTCTCACCATCATAAAACAATTAAAATATCATTAATAAATGTTTTGTAAAATTTAATACGGTTTTTAAAAGGGTTTGCACCACCTATGTATTTCTCTTTCCATTTGCCCATATACAAATTTGCTAAGCTTGGTGCAAAACTGGTCCCCATTGCGGTCCCACAGATTTGAATATAAAATCTCTCTAAAAACTTAAAATAGTTCTGTAATAAGATGAATAAAATCATATCACAGATAAAAACCTCATGTTTATCACTTACATCTGGATCCTTTGTTAAAAGCTCTTCACAGTTTCTAATCCCTTTTTATGTGGAATGGCCGTGTATAGGGATTGCCCACTTTCCACTCAAAGTTCTTTTAAGGTAAGATGGTAAACTTTGGTAAAAATACTTCTACATACTCTGAGATGTGTGATGTTAAAGAGCCGATAGGTTACAACTGGTCTCTCCGGCCTTTTGTGGATTGTAGGTAAGTAATAAAATGTGGGGAGGACAGGAACATTAATGTGTAAAAACTGGTATTCATCTTTATTCATCACGTCTGCTCTTAGGGAACTTATCAGTAAAGGTCTAAGCTCGGCTAAATATTCTTCTGTGGGATCCTTAAATAGTTTATATATGAACTACCTCTGGGTTAGAGTTGACCATCTCGCCATGGCGCATCGAGTTTCTTGGTGAGATTGCCATTTTTACATTTACTAATCTTCGAGAATGTGTAAAAGCACAGAATAAGTACCCACAGCCATCCTGTCATTTCAAACGTGGGTTTCAAATGTGCCTTGACTGACATAAAGTTTCACGTCGAGTTTGTTGTCGAAGCAAAGAATTTCTAAATCTATGCAAATTGGATGAGATGATGAGCTGAAATCGCCATTTTCAAAAGAGCTGCCTTCCCATGCGAGTTGGCCCAAATCGACTTTCTATTTTTATCTCATGGAAAAGCCCTTATAAAGTAATTGGACAAGTTACAAGTGGACAAGTAAACACCTCACGCACAGAAACAATGTAAAGTGGAAAAGGTGTTTTTTTTATAAATATACATAAACACAAATCTATTATAATTTAATACATTTAATTTAAAATAAACCATTCCACTCAAAAAATTATTTAAACTTGTTCCCAGTATTATTTTTAAAATATCACAGTATTATTTGTCCTAACCTCTCTATGGCTGAAATCAGGTGTGTGGATTTATAATAGGTGTTGAGTTGACAAAGAGCAAGTACTGAAAAACTCGCCTTGATTTGCATACAACTTGGCGTGAGATGACTCTTTTTCATGGCAAGACGACTCTTTCCAGATGGTCACATAAACTTGAGATCAGTGGTCGAAGTGGAAATTTAGAAGTGGTGGTATGGACATTCAGAAGTGGGGGTATGAAAACACAGGATATAATGGAAGTCAATGGAGATTTTACATTTTTCCATTACAACAGTGGGAGAAGTGCCGGTATGTCATACCCCCGTATACCCCCCCACTTCGAGCCCTGCTTGAGATGACTTAAACAAACCGCCACTCAAACTTGATATTTGGTAAATTTCCAATCTCGATGTTTGGAATCGACAGTCTTGTGTTTAAACTCTGGATTGGGTGGATAATGCCTATGTCTATGGAGTATCACAGGTTACCTAGGACTGCAATAAACTTATGAGAATAAATTTCCCACATTTCTCCTAATAATTTATTACATGTGTTTCAACATACACGGTCTGCGTTATATATGGAAGAAATATACTAAATTTAAATACATTCCTACTCTTGATTAGCTGCTATCATCTTCAGGCGAGTATTAATAAGAAGATTGGATCATTTATTCACTCGTCTATTCTTTTGTATGAAATTACTCCTGTGGCAGGGTAAAGGTCAATTTTATGTTGCTAATTCTGCATATTTTATAGTAACTTTTGCTTAATGAGATTCTTTCTTTAGAACAATGATAATGAGAAATTGTTGGCCTGATTGGTGGTAATTAGTAACAATTACATGAACATCAAACCTTTCTTTAGGTGGAATGATATTTATTACACCTTAACCTTTAGCAATATTCTTATTTAATCATTTTGTGGGCTAATTTTAAAAGCAATTTAATTGTGTTCCTTTAAAGAAAGACTATTTATGAGGACTGACATGTCTTTATTGACTAAATTCAAACTTTTAATTTGAGGGTTCCGAATTAAAGTTAAGGGCAATAAAATAATTTGCTGCTGGCTAAAGTACATTATTCATTCATTCATTCACGCATCTCCCCATCCATCCAGATCGAGTCATGTGATGATGTCATACTGCTTAAAAAACCATCAAGGAGGGAGGCGGGGAGGAGAAAATATTGACACACGCCCTCTTTCTTTTTATGTATTATTCTTTTTTACAAAATTTTTTTTCCTGTCTACACAGAGAATTGTATAGGACCCATTGAGTACCACCTGTGGATTTTTTCACATCTGTCAGTCGTCGCTTACCACACACCCCTATGTGTCACCAAAGAGACTTGGAAAACGTGTACCGCAGACCCTCCAATAGAACCCATTCGAACTGGATTAAAGTACTCCGCTCCTGAGCCTCCAATAATTTAGTTCAATAAAGCCAGGTGAGTGACAGGTGGAGCAGAGTTTATTGTAACTGGTGGAATGGATCATGTTGGAGGGTCTGACACTGTTAGGGGTCCCTGAGGACTGGTTTGAGAACATCTGATGTAGTGAATAATGATAAAGCTTTGCCCATCATGCAATAACAACATAACTAACAGTAATGCATTAGGAGTGAATACCATGTTTCAGCATATGTTGTTCAGTACAATAACATATTATTCAGTACAATGACTATATTATTATGATAGTAGATAAATTAAAAATGATTTAAACAATTCCATTTGGACCTTTGTTACATTATCATAACACATGTATATTCTGCCTTCATATATACATACATGTTATACATTTTGTATCTAGTAGCGCATCCTGTGCTGCCAGTTTCTGGTTTTATACAGTATCAAGGCATTGTGACTGCAGAGGCTTAATGCGGAGTGTTATTAATTCCATTATTGTTAACTGTAACTAATGGCTGGTGAGCCTCTGAAACTGTCAAAGTCCAAAGATTAATGTGGTACAATACTGCTGATGCTTCTAGAACACAATCTCATTCAATCTCTCTGTGAGGAGACAGCCAAAGAGTGAGCTCATGTAAAATGCTGAATGCAGGAATATAGAATGCAGCAACAGATGGAGACAGAGGGGTTGTACAGGTACTTGATCTTACAAGTTTATTCTTTCGTTAGCAGAATGATATCAGATGTGCTCTCAAAATACATATAATTACATTATACAAAAATCCAAAGTAATGCAATTTCCTTTCCACTGACATTTTGCCATTTTATTGATGTATTACCACACTGCTTCATGCCAGAACCTATACCAAAGCATAGCGTACTAGAAATGCTTCGTAACTATAGTGAAGGTCAATATTTGCATAAATCCCTCATCTATCCAGTGCAAAACTCAAAGTCAAAGTCCTTGGCCCGAACCAGAACCTGACCCTAACTTTTCTGCAACCACACAGCGTAAAATATGGCCCGTAATCCAAGTCCTTACGATTCTTAATTTCACATTCAAATGAGTACTTATGTAATCCACATGTGGAAGTAGTCAGTCGTAGGGGAGTTTAGACTTGGTTCGTTTATCCAAAGTTATGGGCTAAATCAAAATTCATTTGAATATTGCTGTAGTTAAATGACCAGATTCAGAGTTTTGTGTCCGCCTGGTTCTCAGGCATGTGCAGATCGGCAAAGACGCAAAGCATCCGTGTGTCTACGCATTTGTAATATTAAAATGAGAGAAGGGACATTTCTACCAGTTTTTTTGCAGGGATTAGCCCTGCTAACTTATACAGAACTTACACCATGTCCTGACATGGTGTAAGTTGCACATAAGGCTCTGAAGAAGGTAATTGTCCAAAGGCAATGCATGGTTGTTTAAAAAAAGAAATAAAACACTTTTTATTGATCATTTGTTTTTTAAATATGAATATTTAATTTTTATTAAAAAAACATTAACATTTCAATAAAAAACAAAAACAAAACACTGCGCTGTGTATGGTGTGTAGTGCAGCCATTGCATAAAAGCCGGCATAGTACTATGAATGGACTGCATAGTAAAATATTTTGTTAATACTGGCCAAACCAAGCCAAGCCAAGTCAAGCCAAGCCAGCATTAACAAAATATTTTACTATGCAGTCCATTCATAAAAGCCAGCAATAGTTACTGTAATTCATTCAATCTGTAAAATTTCCTAATTCCCAGAATTGAATTACTGTGCATGCACTGGGACTTGATTGAAGCATTTAAATTGTACAGTATGTGCTCTGTGTTAGGATCTGTTATAAGTGCGGCCCAGGGCTGGTGTGCCCTTTTTCTAATATAAAATTAGAAAGAAAAAAACCTATTAGCCAATTGTTAATCTGGCCCTGGTTATACAGATCTTTTCCATACAACTCCCTTCTGTAGAGTGATGCACCCAAGGAACTTAAGGTAGGACTGTGGACATGCAACTGGACAATCTGTGCAGCGGGGCCCCAATAAGAGGATACAATCGTATCCAAGGAATGTAACAATTGCACTCCTATGGAAAAATCTTATTAACTCCACATCAGGCCCATGAATCCATTTTTCAATCCCATTCAAGTTATTAACGTACAGTAACGTACAGTACTGACCTAACTTCACTATATACCTCCTACTGTCTACCCTGTCTAACATCACAATATACCGTATATACTTGAGTATAAGCTGACCCGAATATAAGCCGGGGCCCTTAATTTCACCTAATTTTAAACTGGGATAACTCATTGACATCATACAAGACAATGACTCGAGTATAAGCCCAGGGGGGCACTTTCAGCATAATAAAATGTGCTGAAAAACTAGGCTTATACTCGAGTATATACAGTACTAGGCCTGGTCAACTTGATAAACTACCCAGCATGCTTTAAATGCATAGACATAGCTGATACCTGACAAAGCATGCTGGGACTCGTAGTTTTGCAATCCCCCTCCCTAGCTTTGATTTACATTTAATAATAAGACTATTCCCCTCATGCGAAAGTTACACATGTGTTAACCCCACCGACCTTGTGACGTGAATTGTCCTGATTCAGCCATTTTGTTGGTGTGGATGGCGGATAAAGTCACTTTCTGCAGTCAGCTGTGTCAGGGATAGCAGCCAGGCATTATGACAGAGCTCCTGCTTCTGATGTGTTCATCATATCGGAGACAGGGAGACAGATTCTGGCAGTGCTGCCTTTGACCATAGATCACTGTGTTCCCGAATACCTTGACAGTTGCAGCGATTCCAATCTGGCGCTGAGGTAGCAATATGGACGTAGAGTTATTCCTTTGTAATAAACAAATGCTCAACATAACTAAACTGGGAGGAAAGATATAGTGATTTACACAGTGTTATTTCTAATGTAGATGGGGGAGTATAAAGCGTGGGGGGTTACTTCAGACACAGAACGACCAATTTTCATTATAACAATGGAAACGTTTATTTAACCCCTTCCCTCCCTGGCACGTACACGGATGTCCTGGCATGAAGTCCGATTGCGTGTCGCAGGTTGACTCAGTACTGTGTGCCAATACACAACTATTCAGGCCTTATATAAATAAAAATTAGATTTTATGGTAAGAAAAAGGAATTCATGTTTATATTTAAACAATGCAGATATCATCATAAAGACCACCTGTCAATGCAGAGAGCATTATAGCTAGTATTAAATGTGACAACATCTTAGTCACCCCCATCTCATACCCCTTTTCCACTGACAAAAAAACCCAGGTTTATGCACATAGACCCAGGTTTATTTCAGTGGAAAAGGGTCCCAAGAAATTAAACCCGGGTAAAGTGACTCAGGTTTTTACCTGGGACTAATGCAGGGTTTTACCCGCGTCGCTGCAGTGGAAAAGGGGTTTTCCCTTTAACACATAGTAGGTAACAATACTCTGCTCCATTCACTGGAAATAGTGTCAACCCAGGTTCACCTTGCAGTGGAAATGGTGTCTTTTTTGACCTGGGAAAAATGCAGGGTACAAACCCAGGTCTGAACCTGGATTCTTGGTGGAAAAGAGGTATTAGGGGCTGAACCAGAGTTGCACATTGCGCCTGATTGCTGGCGCAATGCGCAGATTTTTCTGCGTTTTTTTCGCACTGCGCATGCACAAAGAACTCTGAATCGCACGCTAATGAGACGCACATTAGCGACTCCAGGGCTGTGCGCTTCAGATTTTTGATGTGCGATTTAGGGGCGTGGCAGCATATTATAATGAGATTTAGGGGCGTGCTTGCTGTTGCGTCTCGTGCTGCGCTTAGCGCTAATTAGCGATCAGCGGCTTTTTGCTTGCGGCTGCCTGGGGATGGTGCAAGTGGTCTAACTGGTCTATTTCCTAGACTTTGCAGATCGTTT
>JABWIB010000059.1:0-10686 GCA_016617825.1 Platyplectrum ornatum | reverse complement strand
GTCTTTTCGTCAATGGATATCGTCAGCATTCGTCAGCCATTACATATCGTCAATACAAATCGTCATTTACTGAATACTATACATCACCAGTCATTGACGATTTCAGATCACTGACGAACGCTGACGAAATGAAATCTCTGCAGAATTCGTCAGTTAGTGAATTCCCCCGCTGGTGTTGTGAACCTACAATTCCCATGCTCCAATAGCAAATGCAATATTATATTAATATACCATTCAATATTCAGTATATACTGTATATACTCGAGTATAAGCCTAGTTTTTCAGCACATTTTTTTGTGCTAAAAGTGCCCCCCTCGGCTTATATTCGAGTCACTGTCCTGTATGATGTCAATGTGTTATCCCATTTTTTTGAGGTGAAATTTTGCATCTCGGCTTATATTCGGGTAGGCTTATACTCGAGTATATACGGTACCTAATATTCAGTGTATATATATATATATATACACAAATATACATACAGTGTCTACACACCACTTTGTGCAACACAAACCAGCACAACACAACATACCACATATCCAGTGTCACTTAGTGGAAGCTTCATGCCTCTCTTGCCCAGCATGTGATGGATGCCGGTCTGCAGCCTAAACCAAAACTCATAATGTATAATGTCCATTAGATATATACTGGAAATTATACTGTATGTTAGATAAAATCACTTTTATATAAGACACCTACATGATTGTTATTATAAATTAGTTATAAACTGCTAAAATGAGAATAAAGAATTGGATATAGTGTTTGAAAGTAGAGGAAAAGAGAGCCATGAGAGATCCGACGACTCCTTGTGAAATCCGAATGTTTGTCATCGCTGAATATAGGTGTTACTGAAATAAAACATTGAGAAACAGAGATTAGGAACATATTCATTTCTGCATTATATTCACTAATATTAAGGGTTACTCTGGACAATCTGATTATTAAGAGCAGTGTTCGTAGTCCACAGGTGAGTATGTCCGTGAATGCTGAAAGGTGGTAACTCTACCTATATTCTACTAATGTTATTTTTTTTAACTAATATATCTTTATACAATCTAAGGGTGAAGCAGGGACAAGCCTGAGTTTCATTATTTCTATTCCATCACACCCACAAATAATATGGAAACAACATGTGTTAGCAAAAAAAAAAAATATCTTGCCATATGCATCAAATGCAGGATTCATTTATTCTTCTAATATATATATATATATATATATATATATATATATATATATATATAATTTTTCTGCCAATTATAGCAGAAGAAACACAATAAAACAAAGATGAAAAATAACATTACCTGCAGCATATGTTACAGTGACCAAGCTAATAGCTGTCAGTTATACGGATAACACACCACAGCAGAATAATATCAGCTAAACCAAATATTCGGTAAAGGACATAAACAGTGGCAGATAACAGAGCGGTGACCTTTAAATACCCCTGGCCTTTGTTAACATATAAATAATGTATAGAGTTACCTTTGAAAAGAAACATAAAAGCTTCTATAGTGGGCACTTTGCGAGATGCGTACACCTACACACTACAGATGGTTTCGTTTTATAGGAGATGAAAATGCATTTGGTGGAACTGATTAAATATAAAAATACCACCATCTGCCACTTATTCTAATATAAAATGGTTTGGGCAGATGCTGACATCTTTCGAGATGATTGATTCATCTCTGACAAGAGAAAATTCTCAAAGGCTTCCAGCTGCCCATTGCACTCCCGGTACCAGCTACACGACTTAATGCTGGTCACAGCGTGTGTCTGGGGCAGGTGAGCAGAGGGCACTTTAATAAATAGCATTGTGGAATTACAATCAGCTGCAGCCTTCCACTTCCCCTCATCCCACAAGCAGAGATTTGTTTTTATCACCGCAGTACAGTAAGTGACATGTCCCAGGCCAAATCTCTCCTCTGATTGATTGCACGGGGAAGAGTACATTGCATTTAGCACTCAGCTGTAAATAGGACCGATGAAGTTGGGGACAATCATGGTTATCCCTGTGTGCAGCCTTTCTATTCCATGCTCCCAAAAATACAACATTCATTCATTCCCGCCAATTCAGCAGCATTGATGAGATATATTCTATTGTTGTGAGAGCGTTAAGACATGTAAAAATATATTTATCTTAAGATCGTTAAACGAATGGAAACAGATAGAACATGTGGCGCATGGATTATTCATTGTTATCTATATAGCATCACAGATTGTCTGCGGCGCTTTACAGAGAATACATTATAGGGTTGCCAACTTATTGCAGGTTCAGTATAGGCTGGATGCACCAAGTATTCACCGTGGCAAAAACATTTTCACTGTATGGATCAGGGGTTAAAGTATTAAAGCATGTAGAGACCGCTGATCCAAATTCATTTAAGGCAGAGGTATAGCACTAGTAATCCACTGCAATCCCTGTACGGGAGAGGGGAGTTCACTCCAGCATGGCCACACAGGTCTGCGCGATGACTGAGCTTTTGTGTAGTTTTGGATCTGAACAAAATAAAACAGAGCTGATAGGTTACAAGGGCAGTGGAGATACACAGGAGTGGAGGTGAGAGCCATTACCAGCAGAGATGTAGTGGCCGCCATCAAGGGGGGGCAATCAGGAGCAGCAGGACAGCGCCGGGCACCACTCTGTTGCATGCACATGCCAGTACTGGTGTCCGCGTGAGCTGCTCCTCATGGGCCCGGACGTACAGTCTGGGGAGGGGCCCGGTGGAGGGAGAAATAAGAGGGGTAGGTAGGGCCCGGGAAAGTCAGTCCTGGGTCCCACTATTCATGATGGCGGCCCTGCGTAGTGGATAGAGTGTGAAGACGGTCAGGAGCGTCAGGATAGAGAGTCAGGAACAGCAACAACAGAGCAGGGAGGAGGAAAGGTAATAGGGGAAAGCACATGAGCAGAGGAGAGGGTCTAGGGCTGAGGCAACAGAGCAAGTGCCAGGAGCAGCCGGGAAGAGGAGGAGAGACCTATGAGCAACGAAGATACAGCAGAACCAAGAAGCATGGGAGCAGAAGGACAGAGGGGACAAAGCAGGAACAGAGTCAGGAGCAGCAAAGAAGCTCTGGACCATCATGGTATATTATAGTGGGGTTTTGTGGAATTGTGTGCACATTTTCTATTTCTCTTCTTAATGTTGCAAAAGCTTCACCATTCAATTTATAAGAGGCAGAGTATATGCCACACTAGGGCCGGCTGGCACATCTTGCTGGGGGAGAAAGACCAAATGTGGCAGCTTATCATAAAGACAAAAATGCAGATGGCAACTAGCACAGCACTTCAAGTGAGCCCTAGGGGCTAGTTTCATATAGAGAGACTGATCCGCTCACTCACATATAAATGCCCTAAAAATCATTGTATCATTTTACTGTTTTGTTAATATTATTCGTTTACATAGACATATACGTGCAGCGAAAATCATACGGTAATAATGCAAAATATATTCTCCAGAGTTTGCTCGATGTATATGTTAGCGAAGAGGGAAAGTTATTTCGAATGTTACTTGGCACCAATCCTAGAGTCAAGCAGGGCTTATAAGAGATGTTCAACACCAGTCAACATGTTAATTATCTGTCATTAACATCACCTAAATGTTCTGTGAGTGAGCAGCCGTTTGGGGGGATAATGTGTGGACCTGTCATTTGTAGCCTCTGTTCGTGTCTAATATTGGCAAACACGCTGCTTGTAACACACTAACACACATATAGCACACGCACACGTGCAACCACTCAGGGCATGATTTAATGATGTCCTTTTTATTAGTTTTTTATATGTCTTAAGAGCTGAACCTTTCTGTGATGTAGAATACGCCGCTTTTGGGATATGTGCCAAGGCCTCTATGGAGGTGCAATAATTAGTTGAATATTCAGTAATAACTCTCACTTTTCATGTCTGACACTATTTTCAGTGTATATATATATATATATATATATATATATATATATAATAATATAATATTATTTGTAAATTTTCCTTGTACCATCTACAAATGAACCATGTCTAGGGGTGCTCACATAAAAGGGGCTGGACACATATAGCTCATATTTAATATATACGTATTGTATGTATATTTATATGTATTGTTTGTAAATTTTCCTTGTAACAATCTACAATATAAACATCCATCTAAGGTATATATCCTATTCTTATTATGTAATCATTCATATAAAATATATAGCATATTCTTACTATCCAGTCAGCCATAATACATATATAAACTATTCTTACTACTACATCAAAAATATAATATATACATCCTATTCTTACTACTTAATCGTCCGTATAAAATATACTTATTCTTAATACATATTTATCTTTTTACTTTACACTATTCATAATCGATTCTTACTGCACAACCAATCATATACTATATTATGCATAACCATCTATATATTATACTATTCCTATTACTATATTTTGACCCTCCTTCTTTTCTCCTTCTAATCTTCTTTCCTCCTTCTGATCTTCTTTCCTCCTTCTGATCTTCTTTCCTTCTTCTTCTGATCTTCTTTCCTTCTTCTTCTGATCTTCTTTCCTCCTTCTTCCGATCTTCTTTCCTCCTTCTTCTGATCTTCTTTCCTCCTGCTTATGATCTTTTCTCCTTTTTCTTATCTTCTTTCTTATAACATTTTTCTGACATTATGTTATATTTCTTGCAGACGGTTCTGGTTTTTCTCTGTGTTCTCCGGTGTCAACATAGAAGTGTGGATCATGGTTCAATGCACGGGGTCATTTCAGGAACAGTTGATAAACAAAATATGGAGAGGGGGGATATGATATTACAGGAGGAGAAGGTGCCGGGCAAGGCGCGAAAGAGGGAGTTTAGAAAATGCGGCTTATGAAAACAAATAATAAAATCAAATTAATGCAACTAAACCATGAGACATTGGTTTGTTATTTTTACAGTGGAGTTGCACTGGCACAGTGACTTGAGGTGCAGTGTTTAATGCCAGTCACTGTCTGTACCTGTTGGAGCAATTTAAAGAAGGATCAGGGCCACCCTATGTAACAGTTGTATACTAATAATACTTGCTCTCCTTAGGAACACAGATAAGGCTCTTATATCCTGTTCATTTTTTATAAACCCAATATCACCATTTGATGATTCATTTTAATATTTTATTATATTCATCCAAATAATGTTCAAATTGTTCTACTTTATTGCATTGTACAACCTCTGATGAGGAGACATTCTACATATAAACTACCCTGTCAGTGTAATTATTTTTTTTACCTAATATCCTCCATTTTGGGTGCATGCTGTCATATTCTAAAACTTCATTGCTTCATTTGAATAATACCACATCCCTGTCCATTTCTATATTTGAAAAGCTTCTATCATATTCCTCCCAGCCCTTCTCTGCTCCAAGTCATACATGCTGACATGCATGATGTTTTGTCATATAGGACATTCACCACTTCAGTTGCCACCATTCACATACAGGGTTATATCATCATAACCTGGCATGCAAATAATTAGCCACCCTGGGAGGGCTATGGCCGCTGCTCTGTAGAATGGTGGCATCCCCCTCACTGGTGAACTGGATAAGGGGAGAGGGGGAAATGCCGGTGTTAGGTCTCACCTAGGGTGCCCAGAGACTTAGCACAGGTCCAGGATACGACCTTCAGAAGTGAACACAATATTCAAGCTGTGATTATGCCAATGATTTCTATGGGGGCATCACTCTTTAACTACTACCTATTCTCCTGACTGGCATTTCTCCTTGTCATATAACATAAAGGAAAGTGTTGATAGATTAAACCTTGGTCCCCTCTCTGCATTCCAAAACCCTGAATGGCACCATGCTGTAATTATGACAGTAATATTTGTACTGCCAGGTAAATATCCCTCATCCTTAATGCCGTTTGTGTAAAGCATGTAGATTTTATTTTTCTTTCATTGGTAAAAATGGTCGAATGTCTGCAATTATATAAAATGTGCGGTGGATGCATCATAAATTGGGTCCAGACGTTAAAAGCTGTATTATGCTGTAGCAAAACCTAGTGATTATGTACTTTTGTATGTTTGACAACAGCTTTTAAGAGATCAGTTTACAATAAAACAAGACATATTTTCTATCTTGGGCATGTTACCAATGTTTGCTATGAATTATGATTTGTTCACAGACTACGTGGCTCCATAGCCGTAAGTCAATGACAGACAAGCATCAGAATCCTCCGCTGCACTCAATGCCGTTCTGTGTCCTTCTTTCTAAACGGGAAATTCTCTGCAGCGAATTAAACATTTAATTCCTTTATGCGGCTTAATGTGTTATGATGCCTGTTATGATCTTTAAATGGGTACACCAACAAAAGAATTTGCAGTTCATAATTGCATCTCTCTGTGGTTAACAAACCTAAACAAGTCCCAGATTGGGACAAAACAGCCAATCTGCCTTAAAATGTTGGGAAAATCGATACAGTGCGTTGCCGTGTGCTTTGCCCAGAAATACTATTCTTTCCTGAATTATACATATTAAAATTGGACATTTTTTCTCGTTTACTAGCCTCTTGCTGTTTTAGGTTCGCTGCTTTCCAGCCAATGTGCGCTAGTGGCTCCCAGACTGCCATTTGTAGCAGCAGAAATGTACTAAATTCACTAATGCTCACAGTCAAGTTAAAACGAGGGCGGCAGAACTGAACCGCGCGTCTCTCTGATGAATTATTTCATTCCCCCAGTCCTGTATTGCCATCTCTGTTGAGTTTGTGGAACTTGGTTGCAGAACTGTACAATGGGCTCTTAAATTTTCAGCTTGTTTGGACACTGTTACATTATTCTTCTGGTTTAATGTTATTGGCTGTGGTGTAACGTACAGCTACAGTAATGTCACGGTGGTTTCTGCATAAAATGCTCATATAAATCATACTTCTAAACTAAGTAAGTAAAAGAGTATGGGTATATTTAAGAGATGCAGATTGCAGTGAGATTGAAGAGTGGGGATGTTGCCCATAGCAACCAATCAGATTTGAGTTCACATTCTCCTGTGTGTAAAATGAAACTGAGAGCTTAAATCTGATTGGTTGCTATGGGCAACATCCCCACTTTCCAATCTCCCTGAAATATCACCGCTTAGTAAATATACCCCTATATCTTTAAGGGGACTCATTTTGGTATAAAACGTCACTTTATTAAGAATAATTAAAACTACGATTTAAGATCAAATAAATTAAGGAGTGAAAGATATAAAACATTTCCTAAAAACTTAATCTTGACCTAGCCATTATTTCGGATATAATTGTAATTGCCAATGCCCCTTCTCATAGCAGCAATTTGTTATACGTTTATTTCTCATCACCCATAATATATACATAGTGGACCAGATTCAGACTGTAGGCACTAATGACTTGCTCACAACTTATTCACATGAGGCGAAACCATGTTGAATTGCAGGGGAGGTAAATTTCATTAATTGCAATCAGTATTAGAGTTGAGAGATGATGTTTCCAGCACAAGTGTAATAACAGTGTAACAGTAACGCTGGTCAGTATCTGTGTGCAACATGCAACAATAAAGTATTCTCCCTGCATACCATACCAGACAGGTAGTTGGGATGCCACCTTATAGTGAGAGAGCGTGTGTAGGGCGTGGGGTGTGTCGGCGAGACAGACTGTACCGCCGGAGTGATTGACCAGAAGGGAGAACTTAAAGAGTCTTCAAAGCAGTGACAACAGAAGGGATTTTTCCAGCAGCGAGCACATCACGGGGGTTTATCCTCACTGGGTCCAGACCACAAAGGATGAGGATGTGGCAAAGATCTATCACTACTGATTAGCCCTGACTGACAAGAGGGCTAAACTGCTTATGAGCCCAGTTCTTCAGTTCCAGTACCCGGGAAAGATATGTAAACCCAGGCTGAGTCAGGGCCTAGACCACTTGGTGAGACATTGTGCACCAACCTTCCAGCTTATACCACCTGTAGACTCGGGACTGTGTGCTGTAATCAGAAGCGGCACTTCCATGCTCTTTGAAGCGCCCAGTCTAATCAGCTGTCCTCTACACCACGTCCGAACTGGTCCTGTGTCAAGGTGGCCATTCACAAGAAAGATATCATCCTCGTGGTAAAATTGCACCGACAAATCACCCCATCCATGGGAACGATATTGTTCTCCTGGTGGCCAAAGAAAAGACTAGAAGACCTTTAAAAATTAGACATAAAATAAATAAAAATATATAATAATTTTTTTTAAATAAACAAAAGATAATCATTGATCAATTGGAAAATCCGATTGATCAACCATATCTTTTCTTTACATTTTTCAGCATTTTATTGCCATTTTTTTTAAGTGGCCATCCACTGCAAGATTTTTGCCCAAATCCCCTGATGATCATGGGTTTTGGCTAAAAATCTGCCCATGAATGATTACCTTTAGAGTCTGAGTTATCCTTCTACTACTGTATTTTGTGTGATTATATGTTTGAATTTATTGTATTACATTGCTGCTGCTGTTCCATATACTTACTGTTCTTATGTGCTGAATCTATCTTGCCTGTAAAGTATTTCCATACTAACCCGCAACTTCCTAAGTATCCGGACCGGGGCGCCCACCTGAGTCCCTATGGATCGGAGCTCTGCTGACTTTTTTACCTTTATTGAATAGATGCATATAGGTGATTAACAAGAGACCAAAGTTTCATTTTTGTTACTATTGCCGAAATCAAGTTGTCTTTAGATAATTGCCAGATTTTGAGTCAGAATGGGGGTCAGAATCAGGGTCTCCCTGATATTTAAGGAGGATTGTCAACTATGCATTAAATAAAGTTGACATTGGCTAAAATGTTTAAGCCAATAATGGAGAAGGTGGCTGCAAATTTTATTTATACCTTTAGTCAGGGCTTGGAGTAGGTCTTTATATGTGGGGGTGTGAAGGAGAAAGGACCATTTCAATAACATTTATCATAAAATCATAGGATCGGAGGAGGCAGGGCTTATATGAGAAGGCCCACTTTGAGCACTGCCTTTATTTAAAAATGTCCCATACTGGACCAGATACAAGATGTAGTACACATGCACGCAATTTTTATGGAATCCAGTAACGGTCTTTCTGTGCGTCATGGTAGGGAAAGCGGGTGTAGCAGGGTACCGGTAGGCGGGGTAAGGGATGGCAATAGTAAAGCAACTTCAACCCTTATGTGCTATCCATTGCACAAGGTGGGATGTATTTTAAATGTACAGTAAGGACTTTCCCTTCTACATGGTCCTGGTGGCATGAATTCCTTACAGGGAATATTCCTGGTAGGCCTGGTGGTTTTGGGGGCCACTCTGCAGCCCCTCTATGATCAGGGTAATAGGTGGTGGTCACTAAGATGATAATTGGATTGGATAGAATAGAGGTCACTAGGATATTGTGTGTTGTGTTGAAGACAGCTATACTGCTCACTGAACTGGGTGGTAGTCATTAGGATACTATCTATGTTGTTGTAAGTTTCAATATTGCATTGTGAAATGTATTGTTTAGTTGCATTTAAGTTCAAGTAAAGTGAACAGTCTGCAGAAATATATATCCGTTGCCCATTGCTGACAGAAAAATAAGCTGTCATTGCTTCCATGAGCACTGCGTGCACTGCTTGCTATATGATCATAGTGATGGATTCTCATAGCACCTCTACACCACGGCATTCATGTCATTGCCTGCTGCTCTGGAGCCAATCAGGACTTTATATACATCTTGGTGCACCATGTTTAGCAGTGTTTAGTATAAGTCAAACCAAGAAATGTTACAGATTTCCCTTGCTGTATGATCTAAGGTAATATATCTATATATCATATTCTTCTGGCTTTTGTTATTGAGTTGCTAGTTCTGGTAAGTTTAGAACTGTATTTGTATCCATTTCTGTATAATTTAGTTTAGTTGTAGGGTGTTCTCCCTATGCCATTTTATATAGAAAGTGATATTTCTGGTTCATGGATGTTTCATATATGGTTCATGTATGTCTGCATGCCTACAGATTGGGCATAGTTAACTATTATTCCCACAAAAAATGGCACAAATGAAGGATGAACAAACATACAACACAATGAAGACTGTGGCCTTAGTGAAGGCTGGTTAAATACAAGGGGCTGTAGTGAAGACTGGATACATACAAGGGTCTTCAGTATAGGCTGGATACATACAAGGGTCTGCAGTGAAGGCTGGATACATACAAGGGTCTGCAGTGAAGGCTGGATACATATCATGGGCTTTATTGAAGACTGTGCACTTGAACTTGCTGTAGTGAAGGCTGGATACATACAAGGTGCTGTAGTGAAGCCTGGATACATAAAAGGGGCTGTAGTGAAGACTGGATACATACAAGGGGCTGTAGTGAAGATTGGATACATACAATGGGCTGTAGTGAAGATTGGATACATACAATGGGCTGTAGTGAAGGTTGGTTACATACAAGGGGCTGAAGTGAAGGCTGGATACATACAAGGGGTTGTAGTAAAGACTGGATACATACAAGGGGCTGTAGTGAAGGCTGGATACATACAAGGGGCTGTAGTGTAGGCTGGATACGTACAATAGCTGTAGTGAAGACTGGATACATAGAAGGGGCTGTAGTGAAGGCTGGATACATAGAGGAGGCTGTAGTGAAGACTGGCTACATACAAGGGGGGTGAAGTGAAGGCTTGATACATACAAGGGTCTGCAGTGAAGGCTGGATACATATAAGGGGCTGTAGTGAAGGCTGGATACATACAAGG